>MU185673.1:37557-107000 GCA_016904865.1 Pissodes strobi | reverse complement strand
AAAATAAACATCAGAATGAAATTTCAAAAATAATTGACATAACCTAAGATGTTTGTTGATGGAAGTGGTTCAATAATCGACACCGGATATATAGCAAATGTTCTTGTTTGTTGATCCCCTTGCAAGGGAGTAAAGTTGTAAACGTTTCCCGTACGACATCAGAGTTGCGTGTGCATTACATTGTTGACTAAAGGTCTATTCATGCTTAACCGAGGACGACACGAAGCGAGCCGGTACCGAGTCAGGGGTGCCGTTCGAGTTTATTATCCATGCGCGTCGGTGTGTGTAGCGTGAATACGAAACTCGGACGGCACCCTGTTCTTAATGACTCGGTACGGGCTCGCTTCGTGTCGTCCTCGGTCTAGCATGAATAGACCTTAAGACCATGTTTCACTTCCGGTCCTGCCGTCGAGGGTTCAACACGTTGGAAACGGATTACAGAGTTCGGTACGGGTAGTGAAAGCGTTTGCTTAGAAAACGTGTTCTAATCCCTCAGTGGGAGGCTGGAAAGTCCGTGCCGTCTGGAAGGTGTAAGGGGTGGGGCGCGTAGTGGAGGGTGATTCCTACTAGGACTCTAGGTTTTATCCTTGTGCGCGGTAGCGTGGCCTGAAGGCGGTCGTGGGTATTTCCTGCAGGGAGTTGGACTTTGGAGTCTCTGACAAAAACTGTTACACCTACACTGCGCGAAACCTCCTTGCATTTAGAACACTCAGTCGTGCCTTTCATAGATTTAATTTTTTGTGCAAGAGTCGGGAGCCACCAGGAGGTTCCCCCCTTACATACAAGGCGCCTCAAACTGGAACAACATGTAACACAAGCACAGGGGTCGCTGTGCCTCTGTCTAAGCGCCGGACAAGGGGTGTGCTGGCGAATTGCCTCATATGAGAGCAGAGGCGCATAGTGTCTTCCGAAAGGGGACACAAATTAAACTCTAAACTAAACTAAACTAACTTTGTAGAAGACCATATTTTTAGGGTCTAGTCATAGACGTTAGCGAATTGCTGTCAACTGGCTCGTAGCTCAGTGGTTGGATGCTGAGTGAGCGATACGGCGGCCCGGGTTCAGTTCCAGTGGCAAGACAAGTTTTTTATTTTAATATTATTCCCAAGCCTGGTGGCGCAGTGGTTAGATGCTTTTCTTGGTGTATTTTGTATCAATTACTAAATTTATTTTTCTCTGGAACTCGGACCATTCTTCATGTTCAATATTTGTTAATCTAAATGTCATTATATAGTCAGTATGCTTCTAATTCAAACAAACTTAGTTTACTGTACAAATTTTTACTTTTTAAATTCAGCCACTTCCCATACAGCACACCAAATCACGATTACGATGTGTTCGCATTGTGACGATGTATCTAGATGCAGACACAGGGTTGCACAATTCTACGATGTAAATGTGCTACGTTTACACATTTCAGGTACACACGTATGCACAAAGGTTAAACGTCCGCCTCACAATGTAGCCACAGTATACCATTTACATATACACAACTTAAATGATCCACAGTGTGTTATCGGCTGCACAGTGATTGTGTATTATGCATAAACTCTGTTTACACATGGCATTTGTCCTTCTCAATTTGGACGTAAATATGCTATTCCGTGTATATGTAGCTCCGTCGCCCCATGCATACGCCCTGTCAAAGAAACCAATTTTGCATGAGCTACTTCAGGAAAATAAAAGTTTTGCCGCCTGACCTTTATTCGTTCTCAAAACAGGTATTTTAAAAAAATAATTAATATTATGGTTTTCTGAGAACGAAAGAGCGGGCAGCGAAACTTTTATTTTCCTAAAGCATCTGTCTGAAGAAAAGTTCCTTTAAAATTGTTCTTTTTTTCTTTCCACATAATATACAAAGAGCGGCTAAAATATAGAACAAATTCATTTAAAAATCAGGTATTGACTTTTTAGAAAAATGTTCGATCACGTCAATTATAATTTCTCTTCCGTTTTTTTTTGCATCCAAAAGAAAATATACAGGGTGTTTCAAAAAAGTAGATTTGATGTCAATTTTTTTTTTTAAATAAAACACTATTTTTTAAAATCCAAAGCAATAGTGTTCCATTTAAAAATAAATTAAGTTTGATGTCAAATCTGATTTTTGACACAACCTGCATAATTTCATTTTAGAGCAAAAAAGCAGAACAAAAAATTAAATTGGACGTGTAGGAGCATTTTCCTAAAAAATCAATACCTGACTTTGAAACGAATTTGTTCCATATTTTAGCCGCTCACTTTATATAGTTACTACTATGGAACGCTATCAATTGGTGCAACAGAAAGCAGAAGTAGGAAAACACTAGAAAATTACAGAACTTTTACAAGAATATTAAAATGTATTGAAAATATTCAAATAACATAATAAAAACGCCAATATATCTTATGCTATACATTGCCAGCCTTTGTTGCAGCTCAGCAGCTCTCTTTTCAGCCATTCTTCATTTTTTGAAACAAAAAAAATCCTCCAGTCGGTTGGTTGCTTGTCGTTTGTCGTAACCATTCGCAGACCGCCACGTTGTTTTGGAGCTCAAATTTGGCAAATTGGGTATTGGACAAGAGTCTTTCATAAAGTCACTGCAATAATACAAAAAAGTACCTATAAGCTGAGCACAAAAGATCAATTGTTATGGTTGTAACTGTAAATACTCTGAAGGACGTTCACTTTCAAATTTAATAAAAGTAAATGTGCAGAACATTATACGCCGTGATACCCAATGACCTTTGATTGTGCATTTCCTACAGCATCCATACCCAGTGTGGCTTTTGAGCTATATATGAACGAGCTGGTGCCGGTGCATCGCAAATGTAAGCATCCATTACGATTTTATATTTGACATGCATCAAAGGGTGTTGAAAATTTTTGTATCAAAAATCAGTGTAGCGAGAATCGTTACTCGATTTCCATGACCGCCTAGGTTTTTTATAATAAGAAAGTGCATACCACCCCAGAACTTTACAAATGGTAAAATGACTACTACCTGCTACCACATGAGATACAAATGGCCAGCATGCTAACGCTCTGCGCTGGCATTGTTCCATCTCCCTCGAATGTAGAAACGACAACACACAACTGCAGAGTGTATGTTATTACACTGTACTATTACTTTTACGTGGTGTATACACAAAATTTTACTTAAAGCTATAATCACCACACTAATGATTTAAACTTTGTCAGCATCCTGTACGAACGTTAGATTTCAAAATTCTAACGACCCAATTAACTTTACGTTATTATAGGTACATAAAAATGTTAGGTAGAAATTCAACTAATTACATTAAACCATTGTAAGCATCATGTAGGGACCTATACGGACGTTCAATTTCAATAACATTCCAATGATCCATCTGTACTTTGTATAAATATGTTAAGAATCAGGTGCATAGGGTTAGTTTGGTTTATAAATATTATTAAACATTGTAGCTCCAATATTAATGGTACCTAGGAGTAATAAAGTATTTATCAATGTTTACTATACCTTATAATCCGTTTCAAAGTGCACAGAGACACACACACTTCCGCGTCTTCCCAAATGATAAAACAAAAATGGCTGCTATATGATGTGGATGTACTACCCCACTTTTATAGAGGAAAGAGGATACACATGAGATACACATGCCCGGTATGCTCACGCTGACGCTTGCGCGCGCACTGTGCCGTGCTTCTGAATGGTGGAATGTAGATACGACAAGACACAACTAAAGAGTGTATATATAGTTTTTTGCATCATGTGTGTATATCGCACTTTTACGTGGTGTATGCAGTAGGTACAAATATTGCATAAAGCATCACACATACATATGACTTAAACCTTGTAGGCATCATTTACGGACGTCAAATTTCAACATTCTAATGATCCTTCTTTACGTTATATAAAAATGTTTAAAGTCTTAAGTGCATACGGTATACAATTATTAAACATTATATCACATAATTCTATCAACAAAAACATAGGTGTATCTCATATGTGTACGTCAGTACTAGATCAACAATTAGTTTCATCATAACATATTTTGTTTCTCACGTGTATATCTTGTAGAGACGTAATTTAAATTGGACGTGCTGTATGGGTTTTGTCTGGCAAAAGAATGTTCTTTTTCTGTATCTGGAGAAGATTTAGGTAAAACAATTTTAATAATATTTGGAAAAACATTAAATTTTGTATAAGACTTTAGAAACCAAATATCTGTTCTCACTTACTCACTAGCCGAATTTTAGTAGACGACTTACGACAAAGGTTAAGTTCCGCCGAGCGTGAAGCCATCTCAACTATGTTGGGGTTTGGAACCCTCGGCAAAATGCACCAAAACAGTGTTTTGTCCACAATACTGAGACAGAATTTTTGCACTATAGACGCGCGTTTCGCTAACCATGTTAGCATCAACAGGAGATTATTAAAAATGCTGAGTTTTAATCATCTTCTGATGGTTAGCGAAACGCGCGTCGAGTGCCAAAATTCTGCTTCGGTATTGTGGATAAAACACTGTTAAAACAAATAAAACTGATTTTCCTAATTTTTAATGATTTTATTTAGATAGCCAGGCGACGACGACGAAAATACATGGCGCGCTCCAGTGTGCTCCTATTGTTTCTTTTTATAGTTCTACGTCTCCTCCTTTGTCTCTTGTTTCTTTATAGTTTCTGATTTCTTCTTATACCCTTTTATTCTAGTTTTGTTACAGTACTTTAGGTAATAAATAGTATTGTGTGACTTTCTCCATGTTCGGCGATATTCATTAAGTTTAATACTGTACTTTAATCTCTTCTCATATACTGTCTATGTCGCTTTGTATGTACTCTTTATAAAACTCCTATTGTGTGCTTCTAATTTTTCCAGTATGGTACTTTTCTGAGACAGCTGGCTTTAATGTTCCTTATAATAAGGCTCAATTGTCCTTAGTTTCTCCACGCCTATGTGTTTCACCTAGGATTTTTCCAGTAGGGTACTTATCGTTAACACTTGTGATCAAAATTGTAACTCTAGCTACTTATATCATATCTTATCCTCAATTCCTATTTTAACGCCTACGTGCTTTTATTATTAAGTTTTCCCAGTGGGGTACATATCGTTAACACTTTGCGTTACAAATTATGACTCACTCTTAGCTACATTTTTCTATATCTTCATATACTTCTTTAAAAGCTTCTTCGGCTAAGTTTCATTTTCTCTATCAATCTCTGTCTTATATCTTGCCATTGTCTCTTTTGTCTCTCGCATAATTAACTGAAAATTCAATTCGTCATAATTTTCTTCTGTGTCGTTTTTATTTTAAAGATTAAATGGTTATGTCTTGGTCCATGGATCCATCGTATTGTCACGGCTAGTAACCATCCGAATGTTTTTGTGCTGCCCTATAGAACTAGCCTTGTCGCGTCTAAGTATGAGTCATCGCCGGTCGTGAAGATTTAGGAACTGTGGAATTCTCCCGATGCCTTGTCGAGAATAATATAGAGAGGCCTCGCTTCGTCCGGAGTAATCGGACGGCACAAGTAAAGTCCCGAAGCCCGGTGAAAACCTGTAAGAGTTTGAGGCAGACGTTAGACGTCTTATTCAATTACCCGGGAGCAACCGAAGATTTCAAGACGAACTTGCTGCCCAATATTTCGTAGATGGTATCAGAGATGTAGAAACTCAGAAAATGCTACGTCTAATTAAATTTGACAACAGCCGTGAAGTTTTGGGTAGAGCCAGTAGAGCCCTCGAGGCGACATGTAATATTTATATAAGCCAACAATCAGGGAAGTCTCCATCCAGCCAGGACGAAAAGCTGGCGAACAGTTGTGAACTAACTCAGATGGGCGGTATTTTGAAAAAATTAACCGAAGTTCTTCAGGCCACTGGGAGATTCCGGGAGCCACTAGAAGTTTGGCCATGTAACCGATATGCTATAAATCATCATTGCCATAGATGTGACAAGACTGTGGAGAGATTCCGGGAGCCACTAGCAGTCAGACCACGTAACCGAATTGTTATAAATCAGTGCTATAGATGTGGCAGGACTGGACATTTCAAAAGGGACTGTCGAGTACAAAGATTCCGGGAGCCACTAAAAGATAGGCCACGTAACTGGAATATTTGAAATCAGTGCTATAGATGTGGCAGGACTGGGCATTTCAAACGAGACTGTAGAGTACAAATATTCCGGAAGCCACTAGAAGATAGGCCAGGTAACCGAAATATTTCAAGTTCAGTGCCATATATGTGGCAGGATTGGGCATTTCAAGAGAGACTGTCGAGTACAACTACGGTCTACATCTCTATCCAGAGACGCTAGCAGTTCAAACTCAAGTCAGGAAGTTAAAACAATATAACTTCAAGGCTAAGCACAGGGAAGGAAGATGGCATAATAATACAGATGCTTTATCCAGCAGGTCAAGCGAGGATAATTATAAACATTGCCAAAGAATAGACCAACGAGAAGGAATCACTCCCATTAGGCAAATAAAGTTGATCAGTAGTGGACCACAGAGCAACTACAGAAAGATCAGCTAGAGGATAGTGAAATAGCACTACTACTAACAGCTAAAGAAGGACAAGACCAAGCTGGAGATATATTTCAACTAAGGGATTTACTTTTAAATCTCTGTGGGCTCACTGGAAAGTTTGGTGCTCATCTCGGAGTTATCAGAATTATATTGACTAGATCCGCAACATATTTTACTGGGTCAACTACTGCCAGGATGTGAAATCATGGTGCTGGCAGTGTTCAACCTGTACCTCAAGCCGAGTACCCCAGAAAAGATCTAGTGAGAAGATAAAACACAAGGATGTGTCACTACCGTTTGACCGTCTCGCCAGTGATCGAATGAAGGCTCGATATGATCTCCAAGCTAACTCTATGGGAGTTTAGATGAACGATAAAGTCTGGTTATATAATCCGCAAAGGGAGAAAGGAAGATCTCCCAAGCTAACGTCAGTATGGGAAGGGCCCTATACAGTCATCAAAATAATTAATTACTACTAAAACGGGGTTTTATCCACAATACCGAAACAGAATTATTGCACTCGACGCGCGTTTCGCTAACCATGTTAGCATCATCAGGAGATGATTAAAACTAAATTTAAAACTCTACCTAACTCGCTTTTATACTAAAAGTTTGCTCAATCAAGCGGAACCAAAGGAACCAATCCTGGAATCCCACTAGTCACGCTTGATCAACCAATACAATGGACTATACGGAATAGGCCCTCTATCTCTATTTAAACTATTCTTACATTTAATAATTTCCATACTTTCATATGCGTCTAATAATCTCCTATCAGTTATATTATGAATTAATTTTAAATTTTTAATTGTTATTCTATGATTGTTATCAAAAGCATGCTCGGCAACACTTGATTTTTCTGTTCTACCATACTTTAAATGAGCTATGTGTTCCTTGAATCTCGTTTGTATAGATCTTCTAGTTTGCCCAACATATTTTTGGTTACAATCCATGCATCCAATTTCATATATTCCACTTCTTTCTAATATTTCAATTTTGTCCTTTGGACCACCTAATAATTTCTTAATGTTGAACTGAGTTTGGTATACTAATTTTAAACCTACTTCCTTAAAGACTTTTTGAAGTCCTCTAGTATACTGAGGATTATATGGTATCGAGACATATTTTGTATTTTCATCCTGATTGACGAAAGAAGTGGAATCACGAATGGTCTTTCTAAACAAAAGCCTATTAACTAGTCTATTTATTAAGTTAGTATTGAAACCATTAACTTTCGCTATATTCTTAATTGTCTCCTTTTCATTATTAAATCTTTCTCTGCTGAGAGGAAAGTTAACCATACGGTGTACCAAAAAATGTAAGCTGGCCAATTTGTGTTGGTCGCAGTGGAAGGAGTCATTAGGAATATATCGGTTAGTGGCAGTACTTTTTCTATAAATATCAAATTCAAGTGTGTTATTATCGTTCCTAATCACTAAAGTATCCAAAAATGGAAGTTTGCCATTGTTCTCGACTTCATAAGTAAATTTAATGGTTATTTAGTTTGGTTACAAAATCTTCGATATTAGCGGTTTTTGTGTCGAAAATCGCGAAAATGTCATCCACATACCTGTACCATACCCTTGGAAAATATTCGAACTCCTGACTGATTTCATTTTCAAATTTACTCATGAAAAGGTTAGCTAAGAACGGCGATGAACAGTTGCCCATTGCCGTGCCTTCAAGTTGTTGGTAATAGTTATTTTTATATTGAAAATAATTTTGATCCATGCAAAGTTTGGTTAAAGTTAAATATTCTTGTTTGATTTCGTTATCAAAATTGTTCATCTCAAGTAATACCCCAAGGTATTGCAAGGTCTGTGAGATTGGTACACTAGGGAACAATGAGCAAACATCAAACGAGATTAAAATTTCACCTTCCTTAAGGTTCGTACCTTTAATTTTGTTTATGAAATCTAAGGAATTTAGTACTCCTGAGTTCTGTTGTTTTATAGGTAAATTTTCAAACTGGTTTGCTAGCCACTTGGATATATTATAAGTTGGCGATCCTATTGCCGAGACTATGGCACGCATTGCCTTCCCAGGTTTATGAATCTTGGGAAGACAATATAGTTTCGGCATAGTAGGATTGCTCACAGATAATTTGTATTTAATTTGATCAAAATAAAATAAAATTATTATAAAATAATTAATGACGTAGTGTATAGAATTCAACGTAGCCCCAGAAGCAAACTGAAAGTTCTCCTTCTCGACAGGCTCAAAGCATATCACGGACATGAAGTAGCTGATCGGGTCGATCAGGTTTAAGAGAGAGGCAATGTTACGGCTAGCAATCATCCGAATTTTTTGTGCTATCCTATAGAACTAGCCTTGTCGCGTCTACGTATGAGTCATCGCCGGTTGCGAAGATTTAGGGACTGTGGATTTCTCCTGATGCCTGGTCGAGAATAATATAGAGAGGCCTCGCTTCGTCCGGAGTAATCGCGATAGGTTTTAGATTGTATATAAATAGCAGGCAAAGCGCGTGTTGAGTGTTAGTTAATCATTGAGTGTTGAATTGAAATTGAGCTATTAATTGTAAAATTATAAGAGTAGTTTAGTGTGTTTAATTGTATACATACAGTGATAAAGAATAAATAGATTATTAATTTAAAATAGTAAAAGTTGTAATTTCGTTCAGAACACACGGGAAAAACGTAACAGTATGAATGTACTTAAGTTTTTACTGATTTTCTTAGGCTTTTCCCTGCCAAACTATCCAAAGGCGAGTTGTCACAGCGCGAAACTGTTTCGCGAAATCAGTCTCGCCTCGTGTATACTTGGTACTCACCTCGCAACTTGTTTCGCGAGTATGAAACGAAGTGAGCCAGTTGGTTTTGGATCACGTCGCAAAGATTTTCGCCTTCCGTATGGCCGTCAGTGTGCACGTGCCCCGTGTGTTTCGCGCCACAAATGGACCAAGAGAGCAACACCATTGTGACAGTGACAACCCACCTTTAGAAGTATGATGTCCTTATGATACGAAATTATTACTTTAAAGGAACCAAATTCCGCCAGCAGAAAAGTCATCAATCTTGATAAATACATACTCAGCGATGTTGAGTGATGGATTCTTTCGTCAATGGCCCGATTTTCTTTGTTGATGCTCTGTCTATTTTGTATCTGGCATTTATTGATGGATTTATTTCGATGGCTGAATTGGTCTCTAATTATGGTGTCTGCGTTTTATGGCATATCACCAAAATGTCAGGAGGAAAGAATGATGATTTTCGCAAACAAAATCTGAAAGCTAGCATAGAAATGAATCTTCCTGATCTCAAAATGGCTATGCATTTAGTTGGGACAACTAGAGGTAAGAACGGCGTTCCCAAGAAGCAGCACAAGAGGTCAGAATGGCGCGGCGCCTCCAAGAAGCGGTATGAAAGATCAGAACAACGCGGCGGTGCCTCCACCATCTGTCACAAAAAAAACTGCTCAATGCAGTCAGATTTCTGCTCTGTCAGGTTGCGTAGTTCAGATGGTGATAGAGAACATAAACTCGATACATGTAAAAAAGACTCGGAACGGTATAATAATTAGAACGTCGTGATGAATATGTCTCTTTCTTTGTTAGGGAGCGGCTGACAGTGACGGGTTCTTATTTGACTTATATTGATTAGTTTCAAGTATACTTCAATATACTTTAAGTTATGGAGAATTTAGTAGGTTTGTTTTGCTTACTTTCGATGGACTTATTTAAGTTGGTTTGAATGTAAATTATTGATGACTTTTAGTTTGAACTGATGTATTTTGGTGGAGAGATCATTCAGGCTTTCCCCTTAAAGTACAATTCTGGATTGAACCAGCAAACCTTTCCCTTAAAGGTACCCTTTGGCTCTGGATGAACGGAGAGAGCTTGAACCTGTTGTCAGGGAGGCGTTTGCATTAAAGGTATCTTGCATTGGACCAAGTTGTCGTTTACTCGGTTTGCGCGCTCTTTTATACTAAAAGTTGTTGAATGTTTACTGAAAGTTTTTAAACATGTTTAGATAATAAACATACCAATTATCTTTCAAGTCAAGATCAAATACCAAGTTCAAACTTTAGATAGAGATATACTTTAGCAACCAAGACGGAAAACATAGGAGAATCACCCTAGCTCTGTTTAATCCTGAACGGCAGGAGCGGCGGGTAAATAAAACGCACTTGTGAGATAAATTTGTAAATTTTCCCTGAAGCTACTACAAATTTCGATTTATTTGTAATTGCTCCTTATTTTTGAGCATCGCCGCCCCTTGTCGGACGATGGAGTGGTTAAACCAAGGAAAGGTGATTAAAAAATCGAAAATTAAGAGAGACTGAAATATGGGACTACTCCCCCGGCCGGCCCCCATCATTGGGATATTATTTTTAATGTCCTTGTTTTTACTATTTTACTGATTTCGTATCTAAATGGAGCAATAATTACAGTCAGCATTAAAACTGATGCCCCTGAACAAATGTAAAACCAATGAATCTAAATTCTATTAGGTACCTATACTACAAATATACAATAGGTAATAGATATACCTATACTTGCACAATCACCAAATTAAAAGAACTATCTTTGCTTAATATGCGTTATAGTATTCACGAGGTATTTTGCAAAACCAAAGTCACATTAGGTATATACGCGCTATTAATATGTATAAAATTGTACATTTATTTAATATGATAATTGCAATCGACATCTTATTACGTAAGAGCCAGTAGCATTGAAAATGCAGGTTAAAGAAAGAAAGGTATTACTATGTTCATAATATATCTAATAACTAAAAATAAACAATATACTTATCAGGTGTTATAATCGGTTGGCTAATAAATTCGGTCTTAAAAAAAAATTAATCAACAAATAGCCGTAACATTCAATAATCCCCAGATTTATGTTCTACTACTTTCTTTTGTACTATCATTAGATTTAGGAGCCTTTAAATTTAATTATCTAAGAATGACTAGAACGAGTGGCGAAGGTGTTTTTATGTAACTATTTGATACTTAAATAATCTGTAGACCGACTGCAAATAAAATACTTCGTTTGCGCATAGCCTTAGGATGGATAGCAGATGGAATAAACACACTTAACCCAAAACATCCATTTCAGATAAAATCTTTAGTGGAAAGAGCGGGAAAATTTCAGACGTGTCTGAGATGTCCCGAAATAAAATAAACTATATCTTTGACATGGGTCGGTTAAGTTTACCCCTCGTATTAAACACATTTCAAAAATAAATAAACCATACTTTTGCACACATTTTGCACAATTTTGCAATTTTAAACGGAGGGCTAACTTGACCGTTCCTCCGTCTGTTACAAAATGTACAAAATTTGATGCCATTAGATTCGGCTAATTTTGCATAATTTTGCGCACCTATTTTCAAATTTTGAACACTTTTCTGGGGAAAGTTGTGTGGTACCAAAAATTTGCATTTCCCCCTCGTTTGTGACAAAACTGAATTTTTTTATGCTACTATGTGCAGCTAATTTTGCACAATTTTGCACACATATTCTCATATTTTGCACACTATTCTGGGAAAGTTATGAGGTGTTAAAATTTGCATTACCTCCCCCCCCCTGTTTGTCAAAAAATAATGTTTTTTGCCATTATGTTCAGGTAATTTTGCACAATTTTGCACGCATATTCTCAAATTTTGCACTCTTCTGGGAAAATGTTTGAGATGTTAAAAATTTGCGTATTCTCCCCGGTTTTATAAAATTGAAACTTTTTATGCTAATATATTCAGCTAATTTTGCACAATTTTGCACACATATTCTCAAATTTCACACACTCTTCTGGAGAAAGTTATGAGGTGTTAAAAATTTGCATTCACACCCCTCCCCCGTTCGTCAAAAAAGTGAAAAAGGTTTATGTAACTCTGTTCAGGTAACTTTGCACAATGTTGCACACATATTCTTAAATTTTGTACACTCTTCTGGGGAAAGTTATGAGGTGTTAAAAAATTTGCATCCCCCCTCCCGTTTGTAAAAAAAATTGAAAATTTTTATGCTACCGTGTTCAGGTAATTTTGCACAATTTTGCACACCTATTTTCAAATTTTGCACACTCTTCTGGGGAAAGATATGAGGTATTAAAAATTTGCAATCCGGTTTGGACCTAAGACACCCATCCCTATTCCCGAGCTTGGAATGTTGTAAACTACTGTTATTTACCGATACTTGTTCCATGTAGTTACTTTTAATATCAGTACCTCCTACTTAATAACTGTTACTGCTAGTTTTCTTCGCCAGTGGCTAAATGCAATGCAGAATTTTGGTACCTCATCATAACATTCTCCAGAAGAGTGTGCAAAACTTGAAAATATCTGTGCAAAATTAGCTCCACATACTAGCGTAAGATTTTTCAATTTTGTGACAAACGGGGGAAAATGCAAATTTTTAACCTTCCCCAGAAGTTTGTGCAAAATTTAATAATAGGTGTGCAAAATTACCTGAACATAGCAGCATAAAGGATTTATTTTTTTTACAAGCGTGGGAGGGGGGGGGGGGGTGGGGGGGTGAAGAATGGAATTTTTTAACAACTCATAATTTTCCCCAGAAGAGAGTGCAAAATTTCCTCCGCATAGCAGCATAAAAAATTTTTTGACAAACGGGGGCTCATAACTTTCTCCAAAAGAGTAAGCAAAATTTAAGAATATATGTGCAAAATTGTACAAAATTGCCTGGACATAGTAGCATAGTGACAAACGGGGGGAAAATGCAAATTTTTAACACCTTATAACTTTTCTCAGAAGAGAAGGGGCGGTTAAGTTTGACCCCCCCCTTTAAAAACAGCTCTAGCTTCCCTTGTGTGGGTGTGCAAACTTTTATTTACGATGTGCAAAATGTGTGCAAAATTATGGTTTATTTATTTTTGAAATTTGTATAATATGTACTTGATCGACCCCATGACATGCCCTTCGTTGACATTTTTTTAAAGTGCCCGGAATATCCAGGTGCTTATAGACTATTCCAAAATACGAATTGCAATATTCTTAAGTTACAAGGAAGTCACAAAAAAGGGCAAAGAAAACTAACAGGCAAAAAGTAGTTTTATTGTAAAAAGCAGAAGTATATTCACGATCAGGTTTTGCCTATTTCAACTCTCTGGTGACTTTCGGAATATGTTTTTCTATTATTTGTTTCTCTCAGCTGAAAAAGACCCGCAGACCTGCAACTTCCTTTATGTCGTGTCACTTCGTGTATGGTCATTGGTGTTTTCTACGTCTGTAAAAGGTTATGTGCTCAACAGTCACATCTGAACTATGTTGGGGTTTGGAGCCTTCGGCAACATGCACTAAAACGGAGTTTTATCCACAATACCGATCCAGAATTATTGCACTCGACGCGCGTTTCGCTAACCATGTTAGCATCATCAGGAGATGACTAAAACTTAATCATCTCCTGATGATGTTAACATGGTTAGCGAACCGCGCGTCGAGTGCAATAATTCTGTTTCGGTATTGTGGATAAAACTCCGTTTTAGTCACATTTAAGTTTACAACGAATCCTTAGATCATTGGATCACTATCGTAATATTGGCCATTGCTTTTGTCATCTTCAACTGATAATAATACTAAGACATTTTTATGTTTTTCGATATAACCACTTATTTCTTCATCCTCTAAATTTTGCTCAATCTCAGTAAGGGCATTGAGAATATCAATTTCCTGAGGAAGAAGATGCTTTCTGCTTAGGAAGATTTTGCTGCTATCAAATGTGAAGATTATTGTTGTTGTTGTTAGTGTCACTGTGGGCTTCGCAGGTAGCATTTACCCAAATCAAGTGGGAGTCAAGGGGGATTGACCAGTTCAGTGACCGTCCCTCCAGCCACAACTTCTTTTCCAACTGATTTTTCCAACTTTTTTTAAACTTTCGAAAATTAATCCCAATTTTATTATTCAATATAATTAATATTTGTGTACATGTTTATAATAAGAGGATAGTTAGTTGGACAGACAGCACAACAAAGGATGGCACTCTTCTGTATTTTTTATGTTAAGTTTTAAAAACTAGCATTCAGCAATATTTCACTAATACTAAAGTACCTTATAGTATGACGTAACACTGAGTCATTTAACGGCTTCTCATAATCTCAAGTTAAAAATTCGTAAAGTAAGTAAAGCTTGGGAAGAAAGGCGAGGGCAGTTTTGTGTAATTGTATGAAGACAGTAACGACGAGATTCTTAAAAAGTTCTCCATTTAACGACGGAGGTAATCCTCATGTAGGCGGAGGTTATTTTCATATATATGTCAGAATTTATCTTCAGACGACGGTGACAGAGAGTATTTGTTATAATATAAAATAAAACGACGACGTAGCTGCAAAACGTGTAAACATTCTAGGTTTAAGAAAAGTACAGAAAGGAGGGGAGTTGGTTTTGATTTTGATAAGTAGTCGTGTCGTACAAAAATGTGGCTAATTGACTGATTACCAAAGACATGTATTATTGACAGTTATTGGATAGTAGTTATTTGTCCCCTTTTCACATAGTTTAACCTTTCATTAATAAATCATTATACTTAATGTTTTAATCAACCGGAAGTCATTTACTTCGGCCACAAACATCAAACCCCTAGACAACGATTAAAAAAAGCCTACACCAGCATTACATAACAGATAAACAGCAACTTTTTAGGATAACCCCTTTTCATTTATTAAGTTGACTACTGGGAATGGTATAATAATCAGAAGGTCGTAATGCTCATGTCTCTTTGTTAGTGTGGGGCTAATAGTGACAGGTTCTTATTTGACTTAGGATATTATGTTCAGGGGGCAAAGTTTGGCAGAAGAATAAAGTGGTGAATCAACCATCATCACTTATCAACTTTTCTACAGATCAGTCACTTGAAGCATTGTTAACAATAGCTTCTTAAGTATCTTTTGGCTTGTCCAATAAACTAAATATATACGGAACCACTTTTAGCCTTTTACAATATTGATGAACTCACTATTTTGTGGATGAGCTGAAATAGGACGGTATATCAACACTTTTAGATGCCTTAGAAGGTCTTACATTTCCTATACAACCAAAAAAATCACTATTTGCAACAAACGTTTAATTCCTATTTCTCCCTTCCAAGTCAAATTTTTGTCGCCTTCGCACTCTCTTATTGTGATAAAGATTTGAACATTGAATCAGACTGATGTTAAGGGATTCTACTTCTATATTTTACATTGGCAGGAGAAGTATCAGATGCTGAAGCTGGTTACCAAAAGAGAAGAAAATAATCCAGAAAGCATTCTCACTTAAGTCTTCTTATTATACAAGAAAGGTCAGACACACTGGATCCCAAATCTAGAATGATATTGGATACGCATCCAGCATCAAAGCTCGTGTAATCGTGGTAATTCTGAATTTCCAGTTGGGAAAATTAAAATGAATGAGCCATTACTTCTAACAAGTCTATGAAAAAGCTAAAAACAAATTTAATCCTGAATCTTGACCAAGAAATTTCGACCATGCTATTAGTGGTTTGGGTTAAGCGGTATTCGTTAGTTGTGTTACCTAATAGTGCAAATAGAAAACAGCATAATACAAAAAAAAAATACAAATGTAAATAAATCAATTAAAATTTAACTCACGCCTAAAAATTGATCAGATCATTTTACCCTGCAGTAAAACCTAAAATATTCTAATTAATTAGTTTTCTGTTTCATTTATGGACGATGGACATCGAGGTGGACATATTACAAGCAAGCAGAAGCAGTGAACGATATTTTCTATTAAAACCTACTCCAATTTAGGATGAAACGATATCAAAAGAAATATGATACACAGCAAAAGCTGTCAACTACATTAAGATTGATAAGTCTGATTAAAGATAAGATGAAAGTGGACGGCAGCAGTTTCGTTACAAAATACGTTCTATTAAATGGCTTGTTATGATTTTTTTTTACTCTGTTTCGGTCTGTCACGTCAAATTAATGAAATTGATATATTCGTACCAATCGTACCTTAATACGTAATCTGGCTAATTAAAAGATTCCGTTTTTTTTTTCGAAGCTCATAACCCCAACAATAAGGGGCAAATTGATATTATTTATACGAGATAATAACTGTGATAGTATACCTCAGCGCAATGTAGTGCTAGAATCAGCGGCACACCCAGATATATTTTTCCGGAACGGTAATAAATAACGCAGTAAGCGCAGATTTGTCCTGGTGTTTTTACTATTTCCTCAAGATTCCATTTTGGAATTTTATTTACATTCACATAGTTTGCACACAAAAATTAACATACACTTCATTTAAAATACTTATTACTTTACCTACTACTGCTCTGAAGAAAAATAATAATACGTATATAATTTAATAAGACATTTTTTTATCACTTCTTATTTATAAATATTTTAAACTTTGATCATGTGGTTTGTATGCCAACAGAAATTCCTTGTTTTTCTTTATTTAGAGATGAAGTGAGAAGTGACCACTGAACTGAAATATATCCGAGATTTTGAGAGGAAATTAAAATACAATTCTGTACAAAATGGTATACTTATATTTAAATTCTGAACTTAGCAGTGATTACCATGTTAAATGAACTAAAACAGCAGTGTTAATTAGCCTTATTGTTTATAGACATGGTGCTTTTAAGGCACCGTACTGCTTTTCAAATGGAAAGCTAAGATACTGTTTAAATGCTTGATTATATTATACTTCCATTGTACAATCAAAAAACAAGATTTGATTAAAAGGACCCAGCACGGGACGCATATACAGTTACAGCACCCGTGCTAGCCCGCGCTATAGGACGACTATAATATAAAAGTTCATTAAATGTACATGCTGTTCATGGGTTGGGTGGATTTCGTTTGTTGGTTGCGTCTTCACAGCGAGTAAACCCTTTGCTCTCTTCGCTCGCTCCGGGGGCGCAGCCAACAAAAACTAACGAGAACTAAGCCAACACATGAAAAGAATGAACATTTATATTACAGTCCTCCTATGGCGTATAGCTTACTGTATATGCGCACGGCACCCATATAAAATGGATCTCGTTGGAATATTCATTGTTACTGTACGTTGTAAACAATTTCCATAATACTTTAGGGAAAACCACAAAGTATCGAATGAGCAAAGTATCGAAAATCCCGAGCGGACCCGAAGCTTTCGACAAGTTTTTTTTTTCTTGATTTTGGGTATGTCTTGGGTTAGTTTTGGTTAGCACATGGTTGGTTTCCTTTTATTGAGCCCCCGTAGCGAGCGAAGCGAGCGGAGGGCCATGCGAAAAGTGAAACGAACGTTTTCGAAACTTTGCACATTCGATACTTTGCTCCCATCTCATACTTTACACTTTGACCATTTGCAGTGTGGTTTCTGTGCCAATAAAACTTGATATTTTTCTTTATTTGCAGATAACCTGAGTGATCAGTGACCTGAAATATATCCGAGATTTTGAGAAGAAATAAAAATGCAATTCTATACAAAGTGGTATATATTTAAATTCTGAACTTTGTATTGATTACCATGTTAAATGAACTACAACATCAGTGTTAAATTAGCCTTATTGTTTATAGACATGGTGCTTTTAACCCATTGTACTGCTTTTCAAATAGAAAGTTAAAAAACTGTTTAAATGTTTGATTAGATTATACTTCGATTATACATTAAAAACACAAGATTTGATTAAAAGGACTTCGCACGGGAACCCATGTAAAATGGATCTCGTTGAAATATCCTTTTTTACTAACAAAATGTAACAGTTTTAAACAATGTCTATAATACTTTACACATTGACCATTTGCAGTGTGGTTTGTATGCCAACAAAATTTGCTCTTTTTCGTTATTTACTGATAACCTGCGTGATCAGTGATCTGAAATATATCCCAGATTTTGAGAAGAAATAAAAATGCAATTGTATACAAAATGACATATATTTAAATTATGAACTTGGTATTGATTACCATGTTAAATGAACAATATCAGTGCTAAATTAACTTTATTCATATACACATGATGTTTTATAGCGCCGTAATGCTTTTCAGTTGGAAAGCTAAGAAACTGTTCAAATGTTTGATTATGTTATATTTCGATTGTACATTCAAATAACAAGATTTGATTAAAACGAACCTACCCGGGAATCCATATAAAATGGATCCCGTTGGAATATCCTGTGTTACTAATAAAATGGAGAAACCAAAGTCTTACCGCCCCATTAGCTAACCCCCTTCCTTCTTAAGACGATGAAAATATTATCGATAGGCACGTCAGAAACAAGTTCCTTCCTAATGCTCCACTGCATTGCTCTTCAAAGTTTCGTCCGCGATATAGAGAAGGCACTGGCTGAAAAAGAAGTGGTGCTGTGTGCATTTCTAGACATAGATGGTGCATTTGACAACACCTCACATGAATCCATTCAGCGCGCCACAACCCGCAGAGGAGGGGAACCAACCACTACAAAATGGATAAAATCCATGCTAACCAGCCGTGAAGTCACCGCGACCATTGGAGTAACAGCGGTCACAACCAAAGTAATAAAGGATGGCTCAAGGAGGAGTCCTATCCGCCCATGCTTTGGTCTTTGGTTGTTGTTGATCTACTGGTAGGACTGACTGAAGCAGGCTTTAAAGTCCAAGGATACGCAGATGACCTAGTTATAATAATAAGAGGCTAGCATGACAACGTTCTCTTAGAACGTATGGAAAGTGTACTAAACTTTGTCAGCATATGGTGTACACAGGAAGGACTAAATATCAACCCAAGCAAATCCGTAGTGATCCCATTCACAAAAAGAAAGAAGCTAAACTTTAAAGCACCCACTTTGGGAGGGGCAACGGTAGAGCTTTCAAAAGAGATTAAATATCTTGACATCGTTATTGACCGGAAACTAAGCTGGAACCTATACCTGGAAAGAACTATCAAAAAAGCAACGGCAGCGCTTTGGGCCTGCCGACGACTCTTCGGTAAAACATGGGGCCTAAAACCCCCTATCATCTGGTGGTCCTATAATATTATTGTAAAGCCTATTATAACCTACGCCTGCTTAGTGCGGTGGGTAAAAACAAAGAAAATAACAACACAGCGAAAGCTGACAAGAGTACAAAGGCTCGCCTATCTGGGTATAACAGGGGCCAAGAATCGTAAATTAGGTTTACGATTATTGAGCTATGAAAACATGTCCCACAGCACCTCTGGAAACCCTAACTAACCCAACTAACCCAAACCAACCCCAATATAGTCTGGAAACCCTACTTGTCCTCCCTCCGCTGCACATATGCATAGAAAAAGAGGCCTGGACCTGTGCGTATAGAGTCGCTCAGACACAACTGATGTCAGGAAACCTGACTGGTCACCATAACATTCTGAAGGACATCCAGATAGAAGCGATGACCAAACCAACCGGTCGCTCCTTTGAAGTGGTAATTGAAGATCGCATTACTACAGGGGAAATACTAAAACAACTTGCCTCGTAAACAGATCAAAGATGAAAGAAGGAGTGGGATCCGGAGCTTACGGATCTCGGTAACCTTTAGGAAACACTCCCACAATCTTTCAAGCAGAACTAAATGCTATCAAGATAGCCATCTCTGAATGTGCCAAAAAGGCTTAAGAGGTGCAAAGATCTATATCCTATCAGATAATCAAGCAGCCTTAAAAGCGCTAGCATCTAGGAGAATTAACTCCCGGCTAGTGTGGGATTGTCGGATGGCTGCAGATCAACTGGCAAACAGAAACAGACTCACCCTAATGTGGGTAGGAGACTGCGGAAAGCGGAAGGCAACGAAGCCGCTGACCAGCTCGTACGGAATGGTGCACAGACTGCCTTTTGCGGGCCTGAACCATTCTGTGGCATCACTAGATGACACGTAATGAATGAACTCAGAAATTGGGGAAAAAGGCGGAAAAAGACACATTGGACCAATGCACCTGGGCAGAGACAGGCCACAAGACTCATCTCTCACTCACTAACTACATAAAAAAGCGTCTCAAGCTAAAAAAAATGAGATAAAACTGGCCGTAGACCTTCTCACTGGACATGGCCCCTAGAGGTTACAACCTCAAGAAAATGAGGAACACCACTGATTAACAATGCAGATTCTGCCAAACTATGGCTGAAACGTCGGAGAACTTACTCTGCCAAGGTTGAGGCATCTCGAAAATTCCCTTGTGGCATCTAGAGATCTACAAAAGCTCAATCCTCGAAATATTCTGAGGTTCTAGAAAGAAACAGAAATTTTCGTGTAAAATAGGAGGGTATACACAAAAGATAAATAATTGTGGTCGACATGTTAAAGGGCAAATCTTGCCGAGCGACCCCTCTACCTACCATTTCATACCATACCCTACTAATAAAATGTTGTCTATTTTATGCCAATAAAATTTGCTCTTTTTCTTTATATACAGATAAACTGATCACTTACAGTGATCTGAAATATATTTGAGATTTTTACGAAGAAAAAAAAATTCAATTCCATACCAAATGGTATATATTTAAATTCTGAACTTGGTATTGATTACCATGTTAAATGAACTACAGCATCAGGGCTAAATTAACCTTATTGTTTATAGACTTGGTGTTTTTAAAGCACCGTACTGCTTTTCAAACGGAAAGTTAGGAAAATGTTTGATTATATTATACTTCGATTGTACAATCAAAAAACAAGATTTTAGTAAAAGGAACCCGCACCGGAACCGATATAAAATGGATCTCGTTGGAATGTCCTTTGTTAATAGTAATATGTGAAAGTTTTAAACAGTTTCTATACCTATTTAGTTTTGAATTTATGAATTTTTGACATGTTAGTGTTAAGGCAAACGTGATCTATCCTCTAAATTTGTGTTATATTTAATCCATAACCGGTATTTAACTGCATATCTGAACCTGGAGGGCACGCGACATCTATTAGGCCTGGTTCTATTGTCCTCTGTTCAATTTCAAAGACATTTTCTCCTTCCTCAAAACTGTTCTGGATATCAGACAGAATAATTTGGTGTAAGTTCACTTAGGTACCCGAAATCCAAGTTGGCAAAATCTGCTAAATGATTAACAATTTTCACGAACATGGGCCAAGTTATTTTCTGAAACGTATTTGGAGATTATTATTTACCCTGTTAGATATCTCGCGTACCCTTCTTGTCAAAGCAATGTGTACATTCCGCATATTTATAGTCCTGCTGAATTTGTTGATCAAATTTGCGGCTATACCTACGGTCAAGCTCACATAAATGAGTTACTAGGGCACTGGGCTAACTCCTTCCAATAACTTGAAAAAAGATTCCATGTGTTCATCTCACTTTCAATTACACATCTTGGTTTTATGATCAGACGGGATAGGTTTGCATCTTCAGTTGTCATCTGGTTTTGTCCGAGTTGTTGAAAAGCTGGAAGTAGACATGACACATGATATGCCCAACTCTTCTATAAGGGCATTGAATCTTGCTATCCACTATATCAGATCAAAATATGATCCTCTTGAAATCATTGCTGCAACCCATTTACATATCTTTCAAATTCTACGCGCAACAGTGACGCATCACAGTATATGTCATCTGTAAAATACGGTCCATGAATAGTATCCAAGATAAGAAAAAACACTTTTAGAACAGGAGCAAAAAATATTTTTAAGAAATAAACAAGAAATTGCTTCTTTTCTATTTTAAGTTCAAAATCATTCCATTTCGATACGCAAAGGAGTGTCGAAAAGAACCTCTTTCCTCTTTTCGCAGCTCCCGCTCTAGGGGCGGACAACCCGGACATTTGTCCGGGGCGGCAAATCGAAAGGGCAGCATTTTTTCATAAAAAGTCCAATTAATAGAAAAGAATAAATAATGAAATATAAAAATTTATGTATAGGATTAAGTTTTAGTTTAATTTTACGACTATCTATCCCATAATATATGAAGTAATGTTTACTGTTTTGTCTTACTTATTGAATGTTAATTATGTTACATGTTTCTTTTTGAATATACGTTTTTAATATAATTTAAAACCATTTGATTTTTATTTTGAACAAAAGATATACATTTTTAAATGTATATTAGGGGAATAGATTACTATGATATTAGCATTAACATTATTAACAAAATTGTTCAATGTTAAGGCCCACTAGCAAAAATTGCGACACCGGTACCTCTTTGAATGAAATTTCTCATCACCCTCTGAATTACAAAGACCTGATATCTAAATCCAAGATGGCGTCGCGAGTAGGGAGAAGGCTCGACAATGGAAAACGAATTAACTAATATATAAACTACTGTTGTTACTTTTTGACTTCAAAATAATACATACCTACCCAAATTATTTTTTATAGTTAATTAAAAAACCATTTACCAAAATAACAACAAAAAATCCATTGGAAGCCATACTTAGGGCCGGTTCTAAATTTTTTATTTTTTTGGGGGGGGGGGGTTGGGGGGTAGAAGTTGAAATTCCGAATGGTCCGAGTGTAAACGCCGAATATTTTTTCCGTCGGTATTCTTAACCTACACAATGAAGTACACGTTATTTAAAATACATATATATCTTAAAATCATAAATTCAAAAACAAATTCATAAACAAAACAATATATAACCGTAAACATACTTACCAAACTATGATTTAAGCGACTTTAAGTCGCCTTTGCATTACAGAAGTTCACCGTAAAATTAACGTTTCTAACGGAATATTTTCAAAAATATCCCTTTCTGAGGACAACATTAGCAATGAATCTATAGTCGTGAATTGCTCATTATTGTCCTCAGAAAATTTTTAGTAAATTTGAGCTTACTAAAACTTCTTCCGTTACACTAACTGGAATTATTTGAACTAAAGTGCAGAGTTTATAACATAATGTTAAAATGTCTTTTACTTTGTAAGCCACACCGCTCGTCGAGCGCCATAGGATCTCCCTTATTTAGTGTGTGTGCCACCGCCATAAAAAAAAGCCTTCCCAAAAACTGCATTTAAAGCTGAAAAATCTTGTCACTGAGCGAGAAACATTTCTGCTGGAAATAAATTTATTGCCGTTTCTATAAGTTTAAAGCTACAGTTTTGGCGGCTTAGAGGGAACGCGAAAATTCTGTAAAGTGGCTGTACGATTTCAAAACATTTTTTAAAAATTTACTGTCATTGGATTAATAAGATTATCCAGAAACACTGAATTGTGAGATATAAAATGAAGTCAGTGGATCCAATTTTTTAGGAGCTATTCTCTTTCTATGAATTTTTTTACAATCAGCCTCACCATCCACTTCGATTTTTTTACCGAATGCAAGAGCACTTTCAATAAGCGCCACCATGCTATCGCGATCGTTATTGATAGTATTCAGTGAAATAATGGTTGAATCAATTAAAAGTATAGCCGCAATAATATTAAGCTGCTTAGATTCTAGAAGTTCCGGTAAGTTTTTAGTTTTATACGATATATTCTTCATGAACATGAGTGCAACAATTATATCAATAATGCAGTTATTTGAACCTAAATTACATGCCAAATTACCGAATGCTGAAACTGACGAACGGAGACCGATTTGCCGCCGAATCAATAACATTGATGGGGGAGGGGGGGCACACCCCATCATAACCCCCTATATCCGGCCCTGGCCATACCCAGCACAGAAAGGAACATAATACTTATTATTATAAGTAATTTAAAAATTATAATATGCTATGATGTAAAAAAATACGGACTATGGCTATCAATTATTTATAAATATACAGTGGTTTGTTTAAATATATCTCTAATGGTATATAAATTTAAAGGCTTTTTAAATAAGATAATGTAATGTGAAAAAAATTAATGTTTACTTTTCAGGAGTTTTTTTGATTTGACACAATTTTTTCTAGTTTTTTAAATTGCAAAGCATTTATTAGGTAAAAAATAAGGAAAATCTCACAATTAATTAATATCGTATGTTGTGCACGTAATGTTGGGCACAGCCTCTAAAAATACAGTGTGTATGACTAGTCATACACATTGTATATAAAAATAGAAAAACAAAACTTACCCGAGTACCTATTCTTGGTGTAACAAATGATTTTTCCCTCTTAATTTAATATTCAATTTACTCCCTAGTGCCTCAATTCACCTTCTTTTGGAGATGAAAAAAAAGCACTTTCGGTTGATTTTTATAATTCTCTCTACACCATGATTTCGATTCACTCAACACTATTATACACAATTATTTAATAGTCAATTTCTCAGCTAAGCGACTGAACTTTAACCTAACCAAAGCTTAAACCTTCTTTAATTATTACAACACACACCTAAAACCACCTTAGGTATCCTAAGTAAAACTGAGGTATTAAAATCAAACCTTTGATGCTGTCCGGCCGTAGACCAAAAAATATCTGTAGTTATATAATTATCAAGATAAAGGCATCAAAATTGCGTGAAACAATCTAATTAGAATCCTTTCTTTTAGTCCTATGGGTTCTTCATCCGAGACAACCTTTCAGTGTGTGTAATGTGCCTCCGGTTGTCCGGGAGCGAGAAGAGTGTTAACCTCTGTTGTGCTGGCTGTCCAACTAACTCTTCTCTTAGTAAAAACATGTGTGTGTAAGTATAAAGTGAATTGAATAATAACATTGGGAATCGGGATTATTTTTGGAAAGTTTAAGAAAAGTTTGAAGTCAGCTGGAAAGAAAGAAATTGTTGCAGGAGGTGCGGTCACTGAACCGGTCTATCCCCCTTGGCTCCCACTCGATTTGGGTAAATGCTACATGCGAAGCCCACAGTGAAACGAACAACAACAATCTAAAAAAAACTTATTAGATGTAGAATCAACATTGCACCTTCTGAACTAAGAGGGTGCTGGTAGAGTCAAAAGGCAGTCAAAGTAAATAGGCAAATAGGCATTATTGAAGTGAATACTTCTTTGGCGGCATGAGAGTGATTTTTCAAGGCCGCGCCACGACACGCTTTGAAATTTTCATCTCGCAAGAGAGAAAAAGTATATGACTTTCTCTCTTCCTCTGTCTCTCGCTTATAGAATCGGTAAAGAAGTATTCACTTCTATCGCGTGTACTGTGATACCTACACCCGCATTTTTATTATAAAGCCACAAAATAAAAACCTTAAGAGCTTCTTAGCTTACACAGGGCAATGTCCCTGCCATTAACACAATGAATTACTTGCTTTGTATAAATTGTTCACTGCAAATGCACAAATTCGACAATATTTTACATAAATATATACCCTTTACAGCATTTAGATTGGGCCCCGGATCGGGCGACCATATAGTGGCTACTGCTTTTCTAAGTTTCCTGACCTTGCTCTGGAGGGGGTGTCAAGGCCCATTAGCAAAAATTGCGACACTGCTTTCAATGGAATTTGTAGTAATAACGACAAAATGGCCACAACTGTTGATCGAGATTAGAATAAATTAATGTTTTTCATTAAAACACCTGCAAAATAGAAAAAATAGTATCAAATACGGTTTAAAAGATATTTAGGGCACTATCACGTTAAGAAACTCCACGCAAGCGGGTCGTTTCTTAATTTCATGCTCGTGTGAAAAATAAGATCCTTTAAAATTAGTACTTATCTTAATATAGCATTTTTTGGGCATGACACATGAAAAAATTTCTGGCAACGCCCGCACCGAGTTTATTGCTCTTCTTGGCCTTTCAAAAAAGTGTCAATTCTAACTCAAACCCACCAATAGAAGAAAAAAACGAGTCACGGCACATTTTGGTCGACAAAACAAGCGCAACAAAGCGCGCTTTTCCGCTTTTCTAGTAGACGGTCCTGTCTTTTGTTGCGACTGCTAAAGGTATATCGTCACGGTTAACGCCAAACGCCACCCTACGCTAAAACGAAAAACGCTAGTCGATGGTTGGCGTCCGCTTCATACAGTCCGTGCCGCGCATTTTCGTGATTATGTAGTCATCTTGCCGCGTCCAAACATAACCTCCAATCTCGCTAATGTTTACATCTAATACTGGACTTTAAACAATTTTCTGGGCATTATGGTGAAAAAACTTCAATGGGGACTGAACAGTTTTTTAGTTTTCATTTGCGTTATTAGTTATTTGGAATTCCCTTGCGTTTCTGGACACAAGATATGCGATCACGCATATCCCAAACATCATGAGGTTAGTTTGAATGCTTTTTTGTTTCCCGAAATAATGTACATACTTGGTTTAATCAAAGATAATAGTAGAATTTTCTTTGGTTTGATGCAATATGCTGGTCTTGGTTGCACGTGCCAGGCCAATTTTAAAATATTTTGTATAATGCAAATTTCCCAGTATTTGTAATTGAAAAATATGTAAATAATGATATTAACGAGCGTTCTGGCCAATATCTGGATTTTATGTGTCTAAGTAGGTATGTAATTTGTTCAACTACTTATTTAATTCCGAGTCTAATTCTGACAAACTATTGTTGAACGACAATTTCCGGCATTTTTCGCGAACATATGTGAATTGTTGAGATTACGCTAATCATATGATGCCTCTAAAAAAATTCAGAAATAAAATTTTAAATTAATAGGAATTCGTTATTTAGCTGAATAGAGATACTAGATTAATACAGTTCTATTTTTTACTGGATCAATTACCTATATCCTGTTGCTATTTAGGTATATATTATATTTTAGGCACAACTAGGCTAATTGACGGTACTCATAATATAAGGGCATTGATTGAAGAACAAAACCTACCGACAGGAACTTATATGGTTCTTGCAAAATTCATATTGTTTAGTTTTGTATTATACTTTAAATTGTTTTATACAAAAATGCAGCCTCAGATGCAGCCGAGGATGCAGCATAAATTAATATGTTTTTGTAGATATAAAATTTCGTGATAAGTAAGAAAACTCCAGAAGCCAGAGGAAGATCTTTTTTAGGTTGCGTTATTTAAATTTTAAAATACTTTACAATTTTATTGAATATTTCAAATATACGAAAAATTCTCATAAAATGCTTTAAAGATTTTATACAACAAGAATAAGAATTGAGTACGAAGTATACTTACTGATTAAGTCTCTCGGTAAATATGTAATATAAAATATTATTATTAATAAGGTGGTTTATACAGGCAAACACAAATAAAAGCAAGACAGAAAAATGACATCAATTAAAAAGGAGGCATTTCGATTTATTTTTACAGAACATAAAATAAAAATTAATCTTAAAATAAATAACATTGGAGCGTTTTAAGATTTATAGAATTGCCTAGGTAATCAATAAGAATTGAGTACTACACTCATATTTTTACCGAGGGGCAGCTCACTCGTCAAAATGTGTAGGTACATCAATTTGGGAAATCGCAATTTTTAAGGGATTTCGGGATTTATACTTTTATTATTTATATACTTTTAAATGATTGATAAAGTGCTGAAAATGTGTTAGTTTTAATTAAAAGAAGGAAAAATCGGGAAAAAACGATTTTCAAATTTGAGCATGAATATCTGGAGGAAAAAACGTCGCCCGATCGAATTGACTGCAGCTTCGTCATGAGCATCCCAAAATCTACCATGATGCCAAATTTCGTCGAGATCGGCGATAGTTTCAGTAACTGGAAAAAACAGTCCACACCACGCTAATACCAATAATGACCAAGAAAAATTTAAGAAATCCTTTTTATATTATCAGAAGAAAAAAAGGAAAACAGGCATTAGTGCCCATGCTGTTCAAGAATTTCCACGTGATACCACTAAGGATTTCGAGATTCATCGATTTCCAATGGATCTCGGAAAGATTTCGAAAGGATTTCGCGGGATTTCAGAAGAAAATGTACAGCGATTTCGGGAGTGAGCCGCTCGGTGAGCCGCCCCTCGCATTTTACTACATAAATTTGTTAAATTATATAAAATAAGAATAACAAATATGGTGATATATACAGGCAAACACAAATATAAGCAAGAGAGAAAAAAATAATCAATTAAACAGTAGGCATGTCGATATCTTTATACTTACAGAACATAAAATAAAAATTAATCTTTATAGGTATGCCGAATTCTTTAAACACACAATTTTATTGAATTATCCGAGAAAGTGTTACACAAAAATCCGGTGTTTTTCGCGAACAATGTAAATTCTTAAGATTAAGTATGGTAATCATATTATTATGCATCTAAAAAAATTCAGAAATAGAATTTTAAATTAACAGGAATTTGTTATTTGGCTGAATAGAGGCATTTTAGAAAAGCCAATCTTTGTTGTTCTTCACAAACTAGCTATTTTGTATATTAATTATGTCAAGAAACACACTTCTATTTTTTACTGGATAAATTATACCCCTCGTTATACCCTGTAAGCCGCTTCCTATATACGAGCTTTTATATTATATTTTAGGTACCACTAGGCCAATGGACGGTACCCATATAAGGGTTGGTTACCTACCGACAGGTGCTCATATGGATTCTTAAGATTAATTTTGAAAATCTAAAGAAACATTGATTTTTTTGAAGATTATAAATCCTCGATTGAAGCAGATCAAAGTCAAAACCTTGTCTTGATGTATGTAAAAAGTGCTATAACGAATTATAGAAAATAATAAATTTTGAAACTTATTCGATTTTTATTAGCGTGTTGAATTTTAAGACAGAGGCAAAATTCATGTTGTTTTATATTCTTTTAAGTTTTCTATTTGCATAGATGCGGCCTCGGATGCGACATAAATTAATATGTTTCTTTGTAGGTATGTATAAGATTTGATGATATATTAAATTTGACAAATAAGATACTTAAGAACTAACATTAAATAAAAATTACGAATTTTGATCTGTTTATGCAAAATATAAAATAAAAATGAGAATTGAAGAGCCACGGGAAACCTTTTTATATATATATATATATATTTTTTTTATGGCAGTGGCACACACACTAAAGGGAGACCCTATGGCGCTCGACGAGCGGTGTGTGTGCGAAGATGTTGCATGTTCTTTAAATTTTAAAATACAATTTTTTCAAACTAATTACGAAATATGGTCATGGAATATTTAATAGTTTTAATACAATAAGAATTGAATACTTACTACATCCATTTTAAATAAGTCGTTTATATAGATAAATAAAATAAAATAAGAATATTAAATAAGGCTGTTAATACATGCAAATACTCATAAAAATAAAATAGAAAATAGCATCCATTTCAAAATAAAAGTTTCGTTCTATTTATACAGAATAAAAAATGAAAATTAATCTTTTTATGCTGGGTTCTTTAAGTCTTAAAATTGTATTAAATTATCCAAGAAATTATCTTACAAAAAAAAACAATGGTTACTTAAAGCGAGTGAAAAAATCGAGAAAGTCTTAGAGAACATACATAAATAAGAATATTCAGGGTAGATTAAAATAGAAAATTAATATAAGCAAAATATGAAATAGGAAATAACATCTGTTTATACAGTAAACAAAATAAGAAAATGTCGAGTAAAACATAATTCGGGTTTGGCTCCTTTTCAAACATTAAAATTCTTTGTCAATTACAAAAATTAACCAACAGATAGTTGGAATCAAGATTGAAATTATCACGAACGGACACAAAAATGGAACCAATAAAATATAATCTAAATGAATTAGGTGCATTAGGAAAGTATAAAAACGCGCCTAAATTTGAAATTATAGATGATTACCCTATAGTAGAAAAAACACTGAGGAGAGAATAAATCAAGGAAAAATGAATAGCTTACATGGAACGATTAACTAGGTGATCAGAAACCAATAAGCAAACTCTTATCTTGGAGGAACAAAATCAGTAAATACCTGGAACTTTATCAGAATGCTAAAACAGTGGCGTACCCAAGTGTGACAAAATCCTCCAAATAAATGTAACAAACCATAATTAGAACCGTAGTGTGGCGTACTGACAACACTGCTTAAGACCAAACCCTTCAACAGTTGCTATTCAACGCTAAAAACAATGCAGCTGAAAAATACAAAATGAGATAATTTAGGCAAGCAATTGGTTGATTCTTCAAAAATTGGCAGGTAAAGTCAATTAGTCCTCGTAATTTTAAGTACTTACCATTGAGACTACCGATGTCTCTGGTATAGAGCAAATATCTCTTTGTGTCAGCTGTATTGAAAATTGAAGCAACATTTTCCAAACTTAAAAAACTCTTCTTGCTCTTTGTACCGATTGAAAATGTTAAAGGAAAATTTCTACGGCAATAGTTGAGAAGCTTATAAATTTGGGAATTGATAGGAGCAAGTTGCGTGGTCAGGGCTACGATGGCGATGCTGCCATGAGCGGCAAGTTTATACAAGAATTATATCCAATATCAATATGTACACTGTGCTGCACCTTCACTTAATCTATTTGTATCCAGTTCTTGTGAAGCGCTCGCAATCAGAAACTGTATGGATACGATAGGAAAGCTATATGATTTTTTTCAATACTCCCAAAAGTCAGGCTGTATTTAAACAATCTTTGGAAGAAGCCAACGTTACGTCTGGTCACGAAAAATTGACGAGACTTTATGCTACTAGATGGACTGAAAGATAAAACTCCGTTGCAGTTGTTTGGAGCTATATGATGGCATTATACTTGCTCTATATAAGATTTCTCAATGAACAGATTGAGACTCGTCAACTGCTGCAGATCAGTTAGGCTCTCAAGTAAGAAAAGCTGAATTTGTTATATTTTTGCAGACGATGCACCCAGGTAGTTACTTACAGTAGGTAGCTTCTTATGTCGGCTTCTTCAACAACGAAATATCGATTTAAGGCAGGCAACAAATTTACCAAAAGATACTGAACAAGAAATAAGAAACTTAATACAAAATTTAGATAAAGAGTTTAATAAGTTATTCTTGAATGCTCAGAAACAAGCTGAAAAGATTGACTCTTCTTTAAATAAACCGCGTGTTACTACTTCTCAGACGAAAAGATGGACTGTAAATGTTGGTACTGCTTAAGATTACTATCGTATATCAATCTATATCCCATTCTTAGGTATTTTCATACTGGGTTTAATAAATAATTTGAAAGCTAGATTTTCTAAATCACTGGTTGGTTTTCAAAGTTTATTGCCGACGGATCCCCTTTACTTTTGTAATGCCACTATGAAAGAATTTGAAGATTTAGTAGTGTTTTATAGAAGTGACCTGAGAGGTACGCTTGACGAACTGAATGTGGAACTTAAATTTTTGGTACACATCAATTATTGCTAGACTCGAAAAAGACGAGTGGCCAAGAGATGCCTTAAGGGGTTTGGCAAAGGAAGCTCGCGTTTCCAAATATTAAATTATTGTTGGTTATGCTTGCAATTTTACCTGTGCCTTGTGCGGAGAATGACAGAACTTCTGTATTACGATGCTTAAAAAATTATCTGCGAAAGTCTTGTTCCGACAAAAGGCTAAATGGATTAACACTTACATCTTTACAGATGTATGACGTCAACGGTAGGCTCTATTTCAAAAAAAAATTGCAGAAAAGCCTGGTAAAATTAAGATCAGACTACACTTATATTGTAATTTAAATTTGTGTCTTGTAGAAAATAAAATTACCAAAAAGTTTAAACAGTTTTTCGTTGTTACTTTCTTTACTCCTTAAGTCAAAAATAGATATAAATAACTTAAGATTGAGGGTCAAACTGAAAAAAAAAATCTGGGTGCCCCACTGCTAAAAGAAGAAAATATCAGTCGAATAAATATAAACCTCCTAAAGCTTGTAAGACCAAAACGAAATAACCAAGGAAACAACACTACTTTCAAGAGCTGAAAGAGCAAAAATACGTTATCAGTTACTAGCGGATAAATACAGCTTGCGAGGAGCGTTCCACCGTTCCACCGCCTGACGAGTCCTGTTTTTTTTTTCACTTCACGCATTGCCCTCCGCTTGCTTCGCTCGCTTCGAGGCGTAACCGAACAAAGCTAACTCAATTCTAACCAAAACTAACCCAAATTTAAAAAAAGAAAAATATAATCTTAAAAAATGCCTTGCTATCGACCACTACACCAATACTCGGTGGAAGGTGTTAGTGATGAAAGGCGGAAAAATCTATAATTTTTCGCAAGAAGCTTGGATAACATCAGTCTATAAAAACGGATGTAAGAGGGACAACCAAATCAGATTTATCTTAGCAACGAGCAGCTAGAACAGTAGAGCCATGGAAAACTAACTCGGAACAATCGAGGAGTATGGTTTTCATGAGACTGGATGGCAATCCGGATTCAGAGCAGATCGATCATGCCTGGACAGCATATAGTCTGAAACAACTATAAGAGGAAAACTGCTATAAGCCGAGATGTCCAATTACTGTTTGTCTATCTCAATAAAGCAGAGTATACAGTACCAATCACAAAGCTATCGCAAGTAGTAGAGACATGAAACATACCCTATAAACTATACGCAAAAAGTTACTTTCTTTGTGACTTAAGGTATCAGACTGGATTACAGCCTATCATCCACCTTGTTTAAATCGACCAGAATGAAGCGTTGAAAAGGTAGCGAAGAAGTTGAAATCAAATGGAAATACCTAATATATTGACGTCCGCGTGCACGTGCGTAGCCGGGGGCGGCGCATTGGCCTTTGGAACCGCTCCAGTCAGCGGCCAAGGTGTACTATGTGTGACATGCAGCTCGGGGTGTTCCGCTCTATCTGCCATATGTGTTCCGCTCTACCTGCCATATGTGGAGCCCCGCCTCAATTTGAGCTTCCCCAGAATATTTATTAATTGAAAGAAATTGAGAAACAGATTCCCTGTGATAACCAAAGGCCGCTGTCGGGTCTAATATGAATTCCTCTGGCCAGAAGTTAGCGGGTGACTCTGGGTTGATCTATCTCGATTCAGTTCAAGCACCGTGAGGTCATCCACACTCGGGGGCTTTTGATGAGCGGTTGCCGTCGACTGAGGGGCTCGGAAAGTCATTTTGACTTCTGACAATAATTATGTCTCTACTACGTTTATATCACGGGTTGCCGTCGACTGAGGGGCTCGGAAAGTCATTTTGACTTCTGACAATAATTATGTCTCTACTACGTTTATATCACGGGATGCCAAGTCGTTATCGAGTCGACTACTTGCTATTTATTCCTCATGTAATCGAACGGCAATCTGGATTCAGAACAGGTCGATCCTGCCTGGACAGCATTCTTCTCAGTCCTTTTACCCTCTATAGGGTGTGGTGATACTATTTTAGATATGTTTGAATTTATTGTTTCCATGCGTTTCTATCTTGTGCTAGATGTATTGCCTCGTGCATTGAGTATCCGGCCATTTCTTTTAATCTGTCGGTCCACCTCATTGGAGACGGTCCTCTAGGTTTTTTCCCGAAACTTTTCCCTCGACCACGAGGTTTTCCATCTCACCTGTTCTTCTAGCTATATGGCCTAAGTAGCTGAGATATGCTCTATTGATTGGCGTTTGTTCTGTGTTCCACCCATGACACTTAGGATTCGTCTGTACATCCATAATTCGAAGGCTTCAATTCTTTTTCGATCTGTTTTTTTAGTGTCCATGTTTCAGCGGAGTAGACAGCAATTGGGAAGATCAGGGAATTGGCCAGCATAATTTTCATTGTTTTTGTAACGGTTTGATCTCTCCATATTTTTGTGAGTTTAGTTGTTGCTGATCTGGCCATTGCCAATCTTCTCTTTATTTCCTCTGAGCAGGCTCCATCTTTGGTTATCAACGATTCCAGGTATACAAACTTGTCCACCACATCATATCCCGCCACGTTTTTGATATTGGATGTGTCATTGGATCGATCGATGAGCATTACTTTGGTTTTTGTTTTGATGATTTCAAACCACATTCTCTACTATAGTTCTCTAATTTGTTCATTAAATTTATTAGTTGTTCTTCGTCTTCAGCAATAATCAAGGTGTCGTCCGCATACCTCAGGTTACTTATTTTTCTTCCTCCAATTGATATTCCACCATCGTCACGGACTTTTCTTATGATGTATTCGCTATATATGTTGTAAAGGAGGGGCGAGAGTATGCCTCCCTGGACAGCATATATAGTCTGAAATAAAAGTCCACCAACTTTTTGTCCCTCCCCGATCTCACTAAAGCATAGTATAGAGTCCCAATCACAAAACTTTCGCAAGTACTTGAGACATGAGACATCCCGTATAAACCATACTCTAGTAACAGCGTAATCAATCTTACTTAAAAATTAAATTGGGAATAAGACGTAGGAAGCTTTCCTTGTGATTAAAGGCCTCAGACAGGGCTGGAGCCTATCACCAAGTGAAAAACTTAAAGGAAAATTTTAACACCACACCCTTGACCACACCTATTCTCACATAGAGACATGAATATTTAGCACCACACCTATTCTCGTATAGAGATATGAATATTTAGAGTAGAATTTATCTTCTTATTTGTCACATTAGAATAGCCATGATGATTGCCAACCTTCGATGCGAAAATGGTCGAAGACTGGCGATCATCATGACTATTCTAACCTTGGGGGATGCTGCTCTAAAAAGTTCGCATGAATGACATCCGATCCTTTCTCTCAGGTTTCCTAGCCACGTTATCCTTCTTCATACGCTTCGTTTTCCTTATATTTTTTCCTGCATAGTCAATCTTAGCATGTTGTATTTTGCTCCTCTTGTTCCGTGGCTGAGGTTTTCTAATTTTCTTCTTTTAATTATATCAATTACCTAGTTCTTTTTGTTGGGGCCCATTCTTTGTATGGCTTCAATACTGATTACTCCACAATATTCTCAGAACCCTACTACACAACCACATTTCGACCACAGCTTACCATTGTTGGGTTAGTGTGGGCTAGTTAGTTCTCAAATACAGATTGACGTCCCTTCCACAAAGCACTTCTCTTATTTTCGTAAAATTGGCTCGTCCTTTTTATATTCTGATTTTGAATTCGTTGATGCAGCCATTATCAGAGTTAACCATTGCACCAAGGTACGTGTATTTCTCCAGTTGTTCTATTGTTGCCGTTGACAATGATATTTTCATTATTTTGGTATGCTTAAAATTAAACCAAGGATTAAACATTTAGTGTTAACCCGTATTCGTCACTACAGTTAACTACTCTATTCACACAGACTCTGAAGATCTTTAATAGACTTTGCCCAGATTCCCCAGATCACCGTGTTGTGAGCGTATCTTATGTTGTTGAGTGGTGTTCCATTGACCTTTAGGTATTCCCGGGGTTTCTCGTTCAATGCCTAGATTTATGTAGACAATTAAAATAAAAATAACAGTAGATAGGCAATAAAATCTGGTTGTGCAGAAAATAAAATATGAAATAGGGATCAATAATTATTGTAAAACGTAATCTTATGTGTTTTACTCCTGTTTAAATTAAAGAGGTAATTTTGATATTACGGATGCAATTAAAATCGCCATAAAGATATATCACATTTTCAAAAATTAAAATTATCTGTTAATTACAAAAACTAAGCAACCGATAATTGGCACAATCGCGGAATGACAAGAAATTGAAACAATAAAATATAACCTAAATGAACTACACCAGGAAACGTTATATAAAACGTGCCTAAATGTCGAATTATAGATGATTACCGAACAGTGGAAGAAACTTCGAAACCTAGAACGATGAACTGGAAGATCAAAAATAAAGCAAATAAATGTCAATACTTGAAATGGATAAATTTAAAGTAATAACAACGAAGGAACCGAGAAAAGATAGTTAGAATAATTGGAAACAACACTATTCTAAGAATTAATAGAGCAAATATGCCTTAGCAGTTGGGTATATAAGAATTTTGTGAGGAGGTGTATCAAGTTACAAGGCCCACTGTTTGCGGAGCTATCGAAAGTTTTCCATCCGATTTTAATTTTACTGAAGTCATTATTTGGAGGGCGGCTGCCCTTCTATATATGCTACTGTATCTTACCTTATACAGAGATAATCAAATAGTGGGATACCAAGAATATGCTTCTACACATTCATAAATGTGTAGAACTGTTTAGAGTCGCATGTGAAAGGCTCGGTGAAAGGTGTTGAAAGGTGAGAAAATCTGAAAATTTTGAAAAGCAAGGATGCACAAACGACAGCCAAAATTACCAATGTGCCTTAGGAACGAGCACCTAAACTAGTAGAGAGTAGAGTCTATGGAAAACTAACTCTGAGGGAGTACGGTTCTCATCGGATTGATCGACAATTCAGATTTAGAGCAGGTCGATCTTTCCTGGACAGCATATATAGCCTGGAACAACTTAATGAAGTGAAAACCGCTATAAACCGAGAAGGTTATCTACTTTTTTGTGAGTTCGCTTTCTTACTACAGCATATTATGCAATCCTAATCACAAAACTATCCCAAGTACTAGAGACATGAGACCTCCTATATAAACTACACTCTAATATCAGTGTGATCAATCGCACTTCAAAAAATAAATCGAGGATAAGACGTAGGAAGCTTTCCTTGTAACTGAAGGCTTCAGAGAGGGTTGCAGTCTATATTACCCATTTTGTTTAAGATTTGGCGAAAAAGTTGCAATCAAATGGGAATATAACTTACATATGAATAACGCTCTTAGGCCATTATTGCATAAGACTTAGATGAACGGGGACGAAAATATTGAAGCATGTGAAGAATATGTAGGTATGTGTGACAAAAATCGGACTAAGCGGAATAATCGACAAATAAATTTAAAAAAGGAAATACAATAACTTCACCCTATTGTATGATCGCACAATATCTTATTAGAAAGAAAGCACTACATGTAAAACTCGATCTTCAAAAGCATTTTAATGTATGGATGCGAAATATGGCAAGTGTCAAAACATCTAGAAACTAGGAAATGAAATAAGGAAGACAGTATTGAAGGCAGAAGAAACAAAAACAATAATAGAGTGAATCCATCAGAGAGAGGTTAAGTGAAATAATAAAAGACCATCGATTACCGCAATAGATTCTGAAATAGGTATCAATAGAGAGCAGAGGTAGAGGCTGACCAAAACCAACCTGGATCAGTAGCATCAAAAACAAAAAGGCAATGCCAAAGAAAAATTTTAATCCTGGAGATTGATTGAGACCATAGAAGAGGTTGCTGAAGATTGGGAAGTGGAAGGAGCAGAGTACATAAATTCTAAAATAGGTATCAATAGAGAGCAGAGATAGAGGCTGACCAAATACAAAAAGGCAATACCACAGAAAAATTTGAATCCTGGAGATTGAGACGATAGAAGAGGTTCAAGAAGATTGGGAAGTGGGTAGACCTGTGACCTTATGAACTCCTACATATCATATGATACAATTCTTATTCTAGGATCGCACAATATTTCATTAGGAAGAAAGCACTACACTACTCACTTCATATAAAACTCTTCAGAAGCATTTTACTGTATGGATGCGAAATATGGCAAGTATCAAAACATTTAGAAACAAGGAAATGAAAGAATTACGACAGTTCTGAAGGCACAAGAAACAAAAACCATAATAGAGGAAATCAATCAGAGAGAGGTTAAGTGAAATAATAAAAGACCATCGATTACCGCAATAAATTCTGAAATCAATAGAGAGCAGAGGTAAAGGCTGACCAAAAACAACCTGGATCAGCGGCATCCAAGACAAAAAGGCAATATCAGAGAAATTTATTTATCCTGGAGATTGAAACGATAGAAGAGGTTGATGAAGGTTAGGAATTGGAAGGAGCCAAGGACATATGTTTTAAAATAGATATCAATAGAGAGCAGATATAGAGGCTGACCAATAACAACCTGGATCAGTGGCATCAAAAACAAAAAGTCAATACCGGAGAAAAATTTGAATCCTGGAGATTGAGAAGATAGATCATAGACCCTATGAAATCCGACATATAATATGAAACAATTCTTATGACCCTATTCTAGGATCGCACAATATTTTATTAGAAAGAAAGTACTACATATAAAACTCGATCTCAAAAAGCATTTTAATGTATGGATGCGAAATATGGCAAGTGCCAAAACATCTAGAAACTAGGAGATGAAATTATTAAGACAGTATTGAAGGCAGAATAAACAAAAACAATAATAGAGGAAATCCAGCAGAGAGAGGTTAAGTTAAATAATAGAATAGGTATCGACAGAGAGCTGAGATAGAGGCTAACCACAAACAACCTGGATCATCAAAGACAAAAAGGCAATACCAGATAAAATTTTTACTTCTGGAGATTGAAACGATAGAAGTGATTGATGGAAATTGGGAATTGGAAGGAGCCCAGGACATAACTTCTGAAATAGGTATCAATTGAGAGCAGATATACAAGCTAACCAAAAGAATCTGGATTAGTGGCATCAAAAACAAAAAGGCAATATCAGAGAAAAATTTGAATCCTGGAGATTGAGACGATAGAAGAGGTTGATGAAAATTGGGAATTGGAAGGAGCCTAGGACTTTATGAAACCCCACATATCATATGAAACAATTCTCAGAACAGTTGTCAAAAATGTCTATCAGATGTTATTCTGTACATGTACAGGGTGGTCCCCTATAATGTCACCCCTCTTTAACTTTTTTATTTTAATTATCCCAAAAAAATTAAAAGTTTGATTATGTAGGTACTGAAAAATACTTTTTTTCTGCGTGTAAAAAATATTGGAAAAATGATCACTATACAGGGCAAAACAAAAAGTTATTTTTTTTTTCAATGGACCACCCTATATATGAATTTATTTTTCGATTGCTGGTAAAATTATAAGCATATTTTATGTATGATGTTATACCTCTAGAGTTAGTAGTTTCACAGCTATAAACGGTTGAAAATCGATTCTTTGGCTACTTTTCACCTTGGTAGCAAGAAGGCCATTAAAAATGGAATAAAATGAATTTCACATTCCTATCTTAACTTTCCAAGAGCTATCTGATGGTGCTACCGAGGTACCAGATTTGGTACCGATGGTACCGCCTGCCAGTAAGTAGCGTCAAATAGCTCTTGGAAAGTTAAGATAGGAATGTGAAATTCATTTTACTCCATCTCTAATGATCTTGTTGCTACCAAGGTGAAAATAGCCAAAGTACCGATTTTCAACTGTTTATAGCTGTGAAACTACTAACTCTAGAGGTATAATATCATACATAAAATATGCTTAGAATTTTACGAGGAATCGAAAAATAAATTCATATATAGGGTGATCCATTTAAAAAAAATAACTATTTGTTTTTCCCTGTATACTGATCATTTTTCCAATATTTTTTACACGCAGAAAAAACTATTTTTCAGTACCTAATCACATAATCATACTTTTAATTTTCTTGGGATAATTAAAATAAAAATGTTAAAGGGGGGCGACATTATAGGGGATCACCCTGTACAGAATAACAGCTGATAGAAAATAAGATGCAAATACCTATGCGTGCACGCATATTTGCATCTTATTTTATTTATTATTTTTGTATTTTATTTTATTTATCCGCATAAACGTCTTATGGCAGAAGTTTGTATTAAAATCTTATTTTAATTTTATGTGGTTGGAATAATATTTGAAGATTTTTTTTTAAGAATTGCCAATATTAAAAATATTAATGTTTGAGAGTGATTGTGAAAATCTGTAGGTGTTTCATTTAAGCAAAGGTAAAAAACCTCGGAAAAGTGAAAGGTTTTCTGTTTTTAAAGTTATGTTTAAAGTTCGCCCGTATTTTTTTATTTTTATTTTATTTGTGCATAAGCAGATCGAAATTCTCGTTTCTTGTTTAACGTTATTTTTTCGATTATTTTCTTCTTATTTTTAATTGTCTGTATGAATCTACCTTAAAATTTCATAACTTTATACTGTATGAGATTAAGCGGTATGTATATTGAGGTTTTCTCAGTCATTTGAATTTTTGTGTAAAACTAACTAACCCAACCTTATCAAGTATTTTATAAACATTTTCGTAACTGATTCCTTGGATAATTTAATATAATAATTTTAAAAAAGATTAAAAAGGCCGAGCATATAATTTTCCTGTGATTCTCTAACATATGGGGTTCTTTGATTCACACAAGACATTTTCTTCGTTTTATTTTAAAGCAATCTCAATTTTTAGGAACGTCTTCCAATGTTAATATTAACTCTTACCAAAATAAAATAGAGTTCCTACACTATACAAAAATTATTGGATTGCGTGATTATTTTAAATAATAACACAATATTAACATATTATTAAACAAATAGTAAACACTCAGCTTTTGCAAGACCTCCAAAATCAAATTTCTGTATTATTTCGCTATCATTTTGCGACACAGATGGTACCTGAGGAAGTTTATAGGTCAATGTCATTGGCGGCCTAAAAATCTCATTGAAATTCTGCGGACTCGGTCAGGAACAGGTGTCGAATAAACCATTTACCGCACTTTTCTCGAAGAGATGACGAAATGTATTGTCATCGTTCAATTTCACACGATTTCTAGACCGCTTATGTACGACGTGTTCGCATAATTTAGTGTAAATAATTCTTACTGTATATGCGGAATCATTACATTGTGTGAACTCTAAACTAAACCCTCGACTACACCGGTGAAAATACTAACTAAAATATTTTTCAACCCATATTTTAATTCAAATTAGCAGGACCGTCGCTAGACTTTCGACCGCCCCGGGCAAAGTCCCGACAGTGCCGCGTCACATTTTTTTATTAAAAGAAGCTAGGGAATAATTCGAATCATGATGTTACAAAGATCAAATTAGATTACACAAGAAATTTTAAAATATCAAGACACTAAAACACACTCCTATTCAAAAATATAAACAAACACCACTTTCGTGTCTTTCTTCCCTAAAAGAAGAAATTATTTCGTCATAGTCTAAATTAGTTAGATAATTTTCGATAAGCTTCAGCGATAAGCGGGTTTAGTTAACATATTTTTTAAGCGTATGACAAGGTTAGGGAGGGCCGCCTTTAGATTACTGCATTTAATATAGTTCAAGGTTTTTAGAGGGGAATTAATTTTATCTTTATCTGCCTCAACTAAGATAATTATCCCTTAAATACGCACTGTAGGACATTTGCCACAATCGCTAAATACATTCCTATTATTATTATATTCTATAAAGAAAGGAATCCGTAAGGATGTTCAGCATTTAAGATCTCGATTTTTCAAATAATTAAACGTTCTGCTCATAGGCAGCACCATGAAATAATTTAATAATTCATTCTACTGAGAGCCGATGTTTTATGTGCGATTCATCGTTTGCATCGGGTTTTTAAATTTATTGATAAGGATTGCAATATTTGCAAGTAAGTTATTAATTACAAGGAAGAAGCTATTTATATTACATTTAAGGAGTCAGCAAAGAGGGATTAGAATCAGATGACAAAGATGACGATTTTTACCTCAAGATACACATACATCAAGCAGCTCCATTGAAGCGTGAAAATGATCTATTTGATATCAAAAGTATTGCAATTACCTTTTTGTGTGATTTGTGGGAAAAACTCAAAATTTAGTCACCACTGATGAAAATGCAAAATGACAACATTAAGTAAAACTACATAGGGTTAATCGCCAGCTAAAAAACGCAAGCAATAAGGAAACTATTATAGACATATAGGAAAACAATTAACCAGAAGAACCAAATAACAGAAAGGGCAAACTTGAAGAAAGCCAAAATGAAATTAAAAAACAGAAAATCATCGAAGGAAAACAATTCATATGGATGAAGCAGCTTCATTAGAAATTCAAAATAGTCTGCTCCATTAGAAATTCAAAATGATCTACTTGATACCAAAAGCATTTGAATTACCTTTTTGTTCAGCAATCATTTGAGGTAAAAACTTGAAATTTAGTCAGCATTGATGAAAATGCCAAAAGAAATCATTGACACCAAAGAGGGTTGATTGCCAACTTAAAAACGCAAGCGATAGGAAAACTATTATGGACATAGACCAAAACAATCAATCAGAAGAACCAAAGAGTGCAAAGTTGAAAGCCAAAATGAAAATAAAAAACAGAAACTGATCGAATGAAAACAATTCATGTAGATAAAGCAGCTCCATTGGAAAAACAAAATGATCTATTTGATAACAAAAACACGTCAATTACCTTTTTGTACAGTTTTGTTCAGGAATCATTTGAGGAAGAAATCCCAAATTTAGTTAGCATTGATGAAAATGCCAGAAGAAAACATTAACACCAATTAGGGTTAATCGCCAGCTAAAAAACGCAAACAATAAGACAACTATTAAGGACATAGAGGAAAACAATCAACCAGAAGAACCAAATAAGAGAAAGCGCCAACTTGAAAATGTCAAAATGAAAATAAAAAACAAAAAATAAACGAAGAAAAACCGAGAGAAAAACAATTAAAAGTAGCTCTAAAAAACTGAAGTGGACTGAGAAACATTTATTGATATGCGCAGATAACTTTTGTTTCAAAGGAGGCGTGTCACTGCCACAGTTTTTTAAATAAAATGGAAATTCCATATAAGTTTTCTCCTACCTTTTTTATGCAACTATAATAAACTTTATTGTAGAATAATAAAACATATATGTCACACAAAAAGAGATGAAAAATCTCTTCCGAATTGGAAAGGAATAATTCGTAAAAAGATTTTTGAGGATCTGCATTTTGGTCAGTTATTCATTTACCGAACATAAGAAATAACTGGTCTGCTAGTATAGGTGTTATATAAAATTGGAAGTAATAAAAGAGAATTTATATTTTAATGGCAACACTAAAATAATTCCCCAAGAACAAGAAGGACATGACAGATTGCGGCAAATTCGTCCACTAATAAATCACCTCTTAGATCGTTTTCTGATAGTACCCTATGAAGCTTATCTTTCATTTGATGGACAAAAATGTGCCCAACAAAAGCGAAACGTTATTTAAAACAATATAATAATATGCCTGCCAAACCACATAAATGAGACTATAAAATTTTTGGCTTCGCAGGAGTTTCAGGATATACTTATAATTTTGAAATATACACCGGTTAAGAAAACGTTCAATTTGAAAATGAGAGAAATTTAGGAGCTTGTGCGAATATTGTTACAAAGCTATTGCGACATGTGGCAAAGAACTTAAACTATCGCGTATATTTTGACAACAATTATACCGCTATCCCACTTCTGAAAATGTTATCCCAATGTGATATCCTAATCCTAGCCTTAGGCACTGTAAGATGAAACTGCATACCACACTGTCCGATAGGTAACGAACAAGATCTGGGCAAAGAATGCTGTGGGACTAGGAAAGAATTTGTAACTGCTGTTGATGGAAAAGCACTAACATCTGTTGCTTGGAAAAATAACAAGCTGGTTACACTAATTTCGACGTTCTTTGGAACTTTTGGAAATAAAAGTAAGCAGGTATGGTACAGAAAGGTAAAATCAAAATTAATTGTCCAAACTTAGTCAAATAATATAAAAAGCACCTAATGGATAGATGTGTTGGTCGATATCGAATCGAGTCCAGGAAATGGTATTTTGGATTTTTTTTTACTGCTTACTGTACTTAATAGTTGTAAATGCTTGGCGTCGATATCGTCGTGTCAACAACGAGAAAGCAAATGAAAAATGTATTAAACTTGCGGAATTTCATACTGAGTTGGGTGAATCCTTGTACACGACAAAGCAATTCACGAGAGCGCAAGTCCGATTTAGGAAAACAACTTGAAACAAAAATGCAATCCTCTCATTGTTCAATTCCTTCAAAATATTATGTTCGCATGGATCAAACACCACTCTCACCCATTTGGATGGTGGACCTTACTGCGATTGAGTAAAATATTCATATTTAGGTCGTTAAATAATTAAAGCAATGATCCTCAGTATGGAATCTTGCATGGTTCTATTAATAGCTATGAGTATTTAAATAAAATCTAAGCAGGTAGAGTGATGGATCATTAAAGCCAGGATACTCCAAAATATCCAGCAGGTAACGCACAGTCGATACCGTTGCCAAATACGCATGGAGCAGCATAACGCCACTCATTATTATTATTATTATTATCTAGATCTTCGTATCACTCAGTACTACTAAAATCGTCTGAATAATGAATCGTCTGAGAACGAAGCCGAATCGACCAGTATTCTGTACGTTTTTAAGTAAGGTAAAAATCATCTCTTATATTATTATGTCTTCAATAACTTTTCCAAACAAAGAGATGATTAAGATTATTTATAACAACAGTCAACAATGGAGCTACAATATGTAAAGCATTTTTTAATATTTTGGTATTTATATCGTAAATATAACAAATTCAGTTTATTATAGTTGGTGATATATACATACGGGTGACAGAAATAACGGTGATGATGGGCGATTCACTTTATTGGAGGTATTTGTTATGTATGGTTGATAGTGAGTTCACAATAATTCTGCTAGAAAGGTACAAAAATAATCGTTACATACATTCGTATCAACATTATAAGGTATTGCATCTTTATTCTTTTTCGAATTAGTTTCCAAGATTCTTTGAGTTATTATTTGAATTCATTAAGAATAAATTATATGTGACCGTCTTGGGCTTTGTTCATTCCTTGTCGATAAGAATATTTAAATATTGTGCAAATTAGTTATTATATAGTCGAAAAGAGATATTATAGAAGCAGCTATAACTTTTAATGTAGAAAGTGTGTTCCATGCTTGCGTAAATTATCAGTAAGGAATCTTGTGGGTGGATATTTAATGTTATATAATTAATGGTTATCAGTTAATTTCCTGAATATATGAATAATGCAATCAGCAAAATTATAACCCAAACTATTGTCTGGATGACTAAAAACATTCCATTTCTGACGATGCAATAATTTTTTAATTTTTATGTCCACATGCATTACTTGGGAATTTAGTTTCAAATAAATGACTTTAGCTTCTGCGACTCTGACAACAGAGCTACTTTACTTCGTAAAAATAAATAAAATATAAAATAACCCTTTACACCTATACTTAAAATATTTTATAAATTTTGGTGCCAAACTTATGCGAGTTATGCGTATGTGTGGATATATTGCTACGAATTTTTTCAAACTAGATTTAAATCATAAATCAAAGATGCATTTCCACTAGTAAAATTTTTGTAAATCATCAGACATGTTCTCATGTTAGGAAATATTTCAGTCATAAATTTTTTTATGATTTAAATCAATTTTATAAATCAAAATAAGATCTAAATCCTTTTTTTGATTTGAAATCTTTTAAAAGCGATTTAAATCATTTTCTTGAAATAAATGTATGGTATAAACTTGATAATGAATACCGCAGTTTCCAATTATTCCAATAAACAATAGTAAATCTTTACGGATTGGTAATAATCCATAAACAACATCTTCAAGGATTGGCAATAATATACATTCAACTGGGATCCGATTCTTGAATTATATAGGTGGGGGGATGTAGCCGAATCTTCTAAATGATTTGAATATCAGACGGATTAAAATCGTTTTGAAATTATTTATGATTTTAAATATTTCTAAAATGATCTAAACCTTTTTGGAATGATTCGAAAATCCAAAAAATATTTAAATCTTTTTAGAATGATTTTAGTTCATAAATCATTTCGAAAAAAATGTAATCATAACTCAACAATCATTGTCGTAGATGATTCGAACTCAATGATTTAAATCATTTGAAAAATATTTAAATCAATAAGTGATTTAAATATTTGCAAAAGTTTCAGAGGGTATGTTTAAAAATGAAAGTATGTTTGTTCGGTTATATTAAATATATAATTACAATTAAATAACAGTTGATCCATAGATTTGAAAATGCTGTAAAATATTATACATACTTAATCGAAGAAACTACAAATGTTTGAATAATGCTAAAACAAAATTCGAAATTTTCTCTAGAAGCAGGTATTGAATGATAGTTCAAAGGAAATTGACAGGAAGAGTTATTGTTTCAATTGTTTTTCTGTTACTCTATTTTTAATTAACTTTTACATTTCAATAATATTATATAGACATCTCGATAAATATCTACGTGAAATTATCTCACGGAATCTCAATGTATTAATAAACAATACTAAAATTATATTTTATCAGGATCATGCAATAACATTAATTACTGAAAAATAATACAGCTGGTGATTCTATTTACATGTTATCATAATAAAAAAACATTACGCAGTAATTCATAACTAAAATTTGATACCACCTATATTAAATAATATTTTTGGAAAAATGTTGTTCGTATTATATCTTTACATGAGGGCGAATGGTAATTGATATTGGATTGGCAATTTGTAGGAATGGTAATTGATATTGGATTGGCAATTTGTACTTTTTTAATATACCAGATGTAAGGACTTTTTGTTGAATTAATACATTGTTGCTCTAACTATAGTGATTGTGTCAATAAATAAACACATAAAACATACCAGAAAATATTTAAACTTTAAATAAAATCATCTAATAATGGTTAAAAAGAAGGTTGTATAGACTATACCATATTATAATGAAAGTAATCTGCAATGATTAAAATTTTAATGTAGAGATTTTTTTTAAATTTAGTAATACATATCCTATTGAATTTATAGAAAAATAATTTACATAATTTGTACCACTAAATTTAAGATAAAAATAGGCACCTTATACATTTAACATTCGTATTATTTTTAAAACAAAAAATACTCCTTGCATCTAAAGTAACAAAAAGACACTCACGTATCAAAATACAAAGAAAACTATTTATAAAATAATGTGATTAATATATTTTATACATATAGATCCAATCTGCAAACCATTAACCAAACGCATAAAAGAACAAAGAACACCAAACGTATGTACTAGTAACGAAAACTTAAAAGCGCGAATTTAAAGAAAGTGATTTAAAATTATTAAATAATTAATAATATCATTAAATAAAAATAACTAATTTATTATTATATGAGAAAATTAATCGCAGATCTTTTATTTTTGTTCATAATTAATATTAGCGCATAAGAGGTAAATTTTACATACTGACGTAGAATAATCGAGGACGTAACCCTACCTCCCCACCCCCTAATAAAATGGTCATATTCAGCAGTGGACAAATATGGGCATATTTATGATAATCATGTCGAAAAAAGTGAGTCTGCTCTCATTAAGCGATTAATAAAACAGAATTCACCGAACCATATCATAACCAAGACTTACCTACTCACTCTAGGGCAGTTATATATATTTTTCAGATAATATGTCTGAAGTTAAATAGGTTTAATTTAAAACACTAGCACAGGTTGAGGCATCACATGGTTTAGCATGAAATTCATAAAGATGAACGTATAGGCATGAAGGATAACTGAACCATAAAGCACATTCTATACAGTATTCCTTCCTCGCAGGTGGTGGAAGTATTGGACATTTAGTGTTTAACAGAGAAATATTATTTACAGAGCAAAGAACCCAAAAGTAACAGGTTCCAACAAAATGGTCAACTAGAAACTACAATAGGCAAACACTTGCGCTTCGTCTTCGTTCAAGTCAACATGTCCCGTAGCGGGTCTTTTTTGTCGCCCTTGGCACAGGTCTTTGGGCGTACACGTGGTAGACGTTCAGGATCGTTTTTCTCCCCGAGGAAGTATCGGACGTCCTAGCCAGAAAAAATTCCCAATTCACGCCGGTACCTAGGCCGGGGGGAACCAGATGTTCCCGTAGGATAATTTTTGTCTGTGGTTTTCATAGCTTAAGTGTTTTGTAAATGTGGCGGTCGTGGCATGGTTTAGAAACAGACAAGGTCACGGGTGTAACCTATCTAGAAGGGTCGCCCCAGTCCTAGCTAAGGCCGGACGGTGGGCGTGCTGGCAAATTACCTTGTAGCAATGCCATTCCACCCCCTTTACGAGGCGGTTTAATTATAAACCTTAGAAACTACAATAGGAGGCTAGATCTATTACGAAAACTCTAAACTAGGCATATGCCACAATGGATCAGAAGGTCTCAGTATGTAAGTTCAGGAAAAAGACTCAATTCTCAGTCACTACCCAGTACTCTAATGTTATTCGAATGTTTAACGCGGTATTCACCCTAACTCGACCTATCCTAACCGAGCCATTACAAACTGCATTAATCATTTATAAAATAGATAATTTTTCTGGAGAGATACTTTGTTTCCCCTTTTCTTAGCAATGCTGCAGACAAGTGATAAAGGATAATTTTCTTAGTAAGCTCGTTCTCTGGATATTATACCACGTTCCAGCTATAAAAGACTTTGGCTGTTAATTAACTGCTTAGAATCGACGAACGTATAGATACGCTGTTAAAGAAATTCATTCGATAATAGAATTTGGGGATTGAGGCTCGTTTCGTATTTTAAATCAGCTTTAGAATAGCATAAAGTATTATTATCAAACTGATGAAATTTATTAATATTAAGTATACCTAATAAACTTGTTTAGATATGCATTTTTTTGTAATATTTGGCATACATTTAGATAGTAATTAGCAAAGGTACAAACATCGAATCGACATTATCCCGCACCGGACGTTTATCTGGAACACACACCCAGCTGCGATATTTCTTTGGGCAAGCTACAGAATGTTTGACAAATCTTATGACCACGACCGACTTAATTACAGGCAAGGCTCCAGTTACAACATTGATCCAGCTCTTAACCCGTTCGAGACTACGGGTACACATATGTACCACTTAGGTGTCATACAGGACTAAAAATGCTTTTGGTTATTTGAAACGGTACTGTTCAGTCCGTCCAAGACTCCTCTTGTCAGGAAATACGTAAAAGAACTCGTCCAAAGTCATTTCTTGATTGTTGTTGTTCGACACATGTGTATCAGTTAGCATTTTACCAGTTAGTGTTTTGTGTCAGATAGATATACTATCTGCAGTTGTATTCACTGTTGTTTGGTAAGTGTGTCACACAGTATTGAAAAATTATGAAATTGATGAATTAAGGGTCCTGTTACATATATGTACCATTGGTCTTGTTTAACGGTTCTTTAATGCACCAATAGTTCAAGAGAGTAGATAGCTGTTTTATTTGCAGATATGGATTGGAGAAGGCCGCTAACAACTGTTGAGCTAAAAGAGGTGGTTAACAATTTTTTTGATATTCTATCTGAAACTGATGATAGTGACGACCTCTACGAGCCTTTTGATATGGTATCTGGATTAACTGCTACTGTATCTACCGAGGAATCTGACACCACTATTGTTGAATCGGGCTCGGAATTTGATCCTCAGCTTGAAAGCTCTTCGAGAGCTGCCCCTAACGTCTCCGTTGCTTCCAGCAATTGTGGGCACTATGCTGATCGGGCTGATCCTTTTGTGCTTATTTACTAAACATAATTAATCATCAATTCATTCCAAAATAAAAAAATGTCTTCTAAGAGGAACCGCAAATTACCTCTTGAAATTCAAAAATTGTTTCCACGCTCACGTCCGAACGAAAGTATAAAAATTTACAAAGAAAGAAATGGGATGCACCTCTAAAAGAAACCGATTAAGGTGATATGAAAATTGTCCTTGGATGATGTATGCTGATTGTGGGTGACAATCAGGTCCCACAAATTAGCGATTATTTGTCAAATCAATCCTCGTTGGCGAATACGGCAATAAATAATGCAATATCTAGAGACAGATTAAAATTGTTGTTTTCAAAGTTCTATTTCGCATCACCTCGGAAACCACCTGAGTGTTCTAAGGCATATTAATATCGATGATGCCATTGAGTGCTTGAAAGGCATATTTCAGAAGTGTCGATGTCGTCAAGATAGTTGCTGTCAGAGTAATAACGAGTCAATGACCAAATTCAAAGATCGCTCGTCGATGAAACAATATATGCCTGTAGGATCTGTGAAAAGGGACGTAAAAGTGAGGCCTAGGTCCGATTTTTCCACTGGCTACACGTACGATTTCGACGTCTATACAGGTCGAGAAACAGTTACATTGGGAGAGCGCGTTGTAAGTAAACTTGTCGCCACAGCCAAAGAAAAAGTTATAACGCTTTGTTTTGATCCTTTCATTATTTCGATCTCCTTACTTCAAAATTTAGAATATGCAGCACTTGGTATTTGTATCCAGAAACGAAAGAATATACCTAAGGTTGCAGACAAATTAGATATAGGTGGATACGTATTCCAATGTAGCAGTGACAAACTCATGTTTGCGAAATGGCAAGGCACTAATGCCATAATGATGAGCGTACTACTCGAAAGATTGACTCCCTACGTAGAGCATCAGCTGGGTGACTACCAAGGTGGGCTTAGAAAAAAGCGATCAACCGTAGATCAGATCTTCACACACGTCTTGAGGGTGGACCTGTGGAATGCCATGGTAGAACTAGGAATCCCGAATAAACTTGTCAGTTTAGCAAAGATCAGCATGGAAGGCTCCGCAAGTGCAGTACGGATCGGAGGGAAACTTTCAACTTTTTTACTATAAATAATGGCCTAAAACAGGGAGACGTCATTTCCCCACTCCTGTTTAATATAGCCTTGGAGAAGGTAGTGACGGAGGCAAAAACGGAGACTCTTTTATATCGGCCTTTGCGGATGACATAGACATCGTTGGAAACACAACTGTGAACGTTAAAGATGAATTTCTAAAAATAGAATCGGCCGGCAGCGGAAAATATGCCAAAATAAATGTGAGTAAAACCAAGTACATGACCACATCAAGAACTGAGCGTAGGGATCGGATAGGACAAAATGTGACGATGAACAAATACAACTTCGAAAGAGTCCATGAGTTTAAATATGTGGGGGCCACTATCACGTCAGACAATAACATGACCAAGGAAATTAACATCAGAATACAAAGTGCCAATCGCTGCTATTTTGCATTACAGAAAATAATAAAATCCAAAAATGTATCTCGGACGATAAAAATAAGAATATACCACTGCATTGTAAGACCGATTATGACTTGCGCCTGTGAGACCTGGACCATGACGAAACAACAAAACAGACTGAGAGAGGGAGACAGATGAGCGTATCATGTTAGATGACTCTAAAATTGACGTGACTAGTCCTTGAATTATGATAGCTTTTGTAGAGAAATTTATTAAGGGAAGTGTTGACTTAGCGGATCAGATGGGGGTACTCATTGATTTAGACCGAAAATCTACAAAATCGTGGGAAAAGTTGATCTACCATTTATCGATGATGGCCGTTGCAAATTCGTGGATCATTTTAACGAAACACATAAAAAGAAATATCAGCTGTTGAGTTATGGTGTCCTTGACAGAAGAGATGATTGGCGAAGGAAAACAAGAACAGCAGCAATACACACAGAATTGCGAAAAGTGCAGGGTTTCAAAAAGCCGAGAAAGATTTGTAGCCGTGCCTCTTCATTTACCCGTCGAAGGGTCAACTAAGGGAATATGTAGAAGGTGTGCCTAGGGGAAGATTCGAAAACGAACAAAAATGTGCTGGCAAGAACGTGACATTTCTCTTCGTAAAAAGTGTTTGCACTTTATCACGTGCAATAAATGTAAAATGCAAAATATGTACGTTTATGCTAATTAATTTTTTTTGAGGAATTATTAGGACTAACGATATATTTATGCATACCACATAAAATGACTAGCGGTGCATATGTGTACCTAGACCCTCCACCCTTTTAGAACTAAATTTTCACATTTCCTGGAAAAACCAACCTATTCTTACTTCGTAAACATGAAAAAAGTTGTCAAATTCGTAGTTTTGGTTTTAGGCTAAGCATATTAGGGGAAAAATGACAAATAGGAGAAAGTTATGCCATAGTCGTAATTTTCTCTCCCTTTATGGCCGCTGAATACCAATGGACCCATTTTTTGCAAAGAAAAAACTTTTACATTTTGGCACTTTTTTCAGTTCTCCGCCTATATCTCGAAAATTGTGCGTTTTATCCAAAAGACCAGTCTATATAAAATTAAAGTGTTACAACAGCTGGGGAACGATTGCTGGTCCCAGTGTATGGCTACACAGGGAGGACTGCACTCTCTTTGAACTGTCAGAGGTTTTTGAAGTTGTTAAGGACACAGCTTTTAGGACCTCCTCAAATATAGCTGCATTGCCACTATCAGCAGTTGCAGCCACACAGCAAAGCTGCCGGGTGTATTTCGAGGTGCAGCAATCGTTGGGGGTTCAATTACGTGCATAAGAGTGGGGTTGAAAGAGGACCAACAACGAGCTGGAAACAATCATGCACCATTATTTTAGCCCCTGCTTCCCCTGAGTTGCTGAAGTTAGTGACCTGTAGATCAGTGGCGAATCCAGGATTTTGGGCTGGGAGGGGCTGATGCCATAAAATTTATATTGGTGTGACGTTTCCAAATTCTACTAAACTGAAATAAGGTGGTTTCTTAATCTTTTATTTATATGTTAGGTACTTGAATTGAGAATTTAGAAACGTGACGATAAAATACAATATAGTATAATTATATATTATAACAAATCACAATATAATATTTATTCGACGCTGACGGCTTTTTTGGCCTAATTGGTTGAGCATTTATGTCGATATTAAAATATATGTTCATAAGGGCCAAAGAGGTGAGCCTATTTTCCCCTGTTGTGTTTCTCAAATATGCCTTTAATCTTCCCAAGGTACTTTAGCTCCTTTCCGCAGTTGCTGTTGTCACTGGTATTACTGCAACTATTCTTAGAAGCTTGTGTATGTTCGGAAATATATCTTTATTACATCTATTCAGCAATTCGATAGCCGATGATTTGGTGTCTGTAAATTCACTCAGTTGCCTTTTCCACAGTAAATATTTGGCACCTACTTGTTCAGTGTTTCTAAGGGTACCATTTTCAAGTAGGTCATTCTCATAAAATCTGACCAATAGATCAAAATCATTTATAATTCCTGGGCTAGATACCAAACAGGTAAAGGAAAATAGAATATCTTTATGAACTAAAAACCTATTCTGAATTTTTATTTTATTATTTATTTATTTTTATAGAAATACGATAATACGATTCGGGATCTGTGATATCTGCAATGAACCGATTGGCTTGTCATTAATTTGTCCTCGGAATAATGACTGATGTGCCATGTTTCTCACACGTGTCTTAAATTGAGCATCTGCATTATTTCTGTAGTCCTATAGTTGATCTTGGAGCATCCCAGCATGTTTTAGTGCGACAGGCAAATCTAAATTATTGTTCTTTTGTAGGTATCTACTCAATAAAATGCTGTTGCTAAATATGACTTCGCTTACACATAAAAAAACCATAAATTTCACAGTGCGGATGGAGTTGACCAAGCCAACGGCACCAGTTGACGCATCACGGTCAGTCCACTTACCAATTTCATCTAAAGTTTCGCATACAGCATCTAGAACCTCAGCAAAAATCAATATGGAATCATGTCCCTCCATCCATCTTGTGAGGCACAATTTCTTCAAATGCAGTTTTTTTGGCACAAAATTCGATTTTACCTTAATAAAACTCCCTGTCTCTTTGGGGTATGAAGGAATGAACATGTCTTTTCAATTATTCCTAAACAATTTCTGATATCTTGGACTTGGCAAGAATCCGAAATTGCAAGATTCAAGCAATGTTATATACAATGCATATAGTGTAAGGCTGATGTTTGGCAATAAGACCTTGGGTCCCTTTAAACTCTCCGCCCATAACACGAGCGCCATCCTACCCTTGTCCTCTAATGAGATATTTGATGTCCAGGCACAGATCTTTAATAGTTTTCAAAATTGTCAGTGAAATATTTTTTGCAGTTGTTGAAGTGAAGGGTAAAAAACACAAAAAATTTTCGCCAATCTTCATTTGGTTTTCGTCTAAATAACTGAGAATTGAAAGACATGTGCTGGATAGTTGCAACTTCGGTTGTTTCATCAACCAAGACTAAAAAATACTTCGAATTTTTTACTTCTATTACTTTCGTTTGCAAGAGAGAATCGAAAGTTTCCAGAATTTCGTTTTGAATCACAAAACTTGTATCTCCCGATTCTACAGCGAATCTCAAGAGAGCCCTGAAATTTTCTGCATTTTTGAAGGGTAAGTATTCGAAATCAATTCGTTCATGATCTCTATGTCCGCGTAATGCCAAACCTTATTTTCCACACAATATTATAGTTTTTATAATGGGTTTCAACTGCTCTCGATTCTCTGACGGAAGAAGTTGGGTTGGAATTTAGAACCCTTGGAGAACCGGGCGGAGGAGAGGGCGGGGACGAGATTGGTCAAATCCCTGAAGGATATGCAACATTGAATATTGAACACGTGCGATTCCTTAATATGTACCAATAACTTTAGTAATCTACTATAATGCCATCCTATCTGTTCTTTATGGATGACTCTGCTCCTAGAAAGAAGAAACGAGCATTAAATGAATGAGCCAGGGTAACGAATGAAGACGAGAGTGACGTTTTCCCTGAAGGGATGCAAAATTTGCCTTTTCAAAACTAAATAGGTTCAGAAATAATTTGATTATTCCTTACCACCACTATCACTCAATTAATCCATATAATACCATCTGCACTTTTCGGCTGACCTGAACCTGTACAGCAATTGGCGCCACCACCTAAAAGTTATACATTCTGCTATTGATTCTACTTTTTATTTACTGTACACACATGTCTTTTGATTTTTTTTTTAATTCCCCTATTGCTAGATTATATATTTTTGCATGTATAAATTTCTAGTAATAGTTTATTTAATTCATTTGTCTTCAGTATTTTTTAATTTTTCACTCTCTTTCGTTTCAGTTACAATGTACTTTTCATGTATTTTATGTGTTTTTATTTGTATTTCATTCATTGAGAAAACATACATGATCAATAGGCAGCGTAATATGGGTTGTGTCCACGGAAATTGCACATGAAGTGTCATAAATTGCGTTTTTGCTACTTTTTTGGATATTGACCATTATTTTGCGCACTCTAGCGGCGGAATAACTGCCCATAGGAACAAATGTAATAACTAAAAAAATTTAGAACATTTTGCATAGAAAAAGGCATAATTTTCGTTATATAGGCCAAAATTTGAACAAGGGTTTTTTTGCAAAAAACTGGGATTCCGGAAATTTCTGCCAGCAAACTTCAGTTTCGTGTTTATCGCCCAAAAAAATACAAATAGTGAGAAAATTACGACTATGACAAAACCTATTTTTCCTAATTTTCTTAGCCTATTTTAAATGATAATTTGAGATCCGATGAATGATAGACCAGTCTTTGCCTCCCATCGTTGCCGGATAGGAAAAAGTTAAAAAATTTGATTAATGTAAACATTAATAAGACATTGCGTTTTATTTAATTAGTTGCTCAAGATATGACTATCTCACTCACAATATTCCTAGACAGGTTTTAAACATATTATTTTTCAAAAGTTCGACTATTAATATATTCAGTGAGGGCCAGATCCGGAAAACGGACAGATATATTGTGAACTAATTAAAATCATTAATTAGATATCACCCTGTCGCAAGTTTGAACTTGAACTTGAAAAAGGTTATATAAACATTCACTGTTAATTATAAACAATTTGAGCGGTCGACGGGAGCGACTTTAATCCTTAAAGATGCAGCCATCAGCATTTTGTAACATATAAATACGCAGGCAAACGCCGAGTTAATCAGACTTTCGGGTCTCTCAAACCGCTCAATTTAGTTGCTGGGCAGTACACAGGTACGTCCACTTCTAGTTGTTCTATTCCACAACCCCCATAACTGAGAACACTTATACACAGGTATAAGGTTGTCAGGTCCTTACCTAACCTGGGTGAACGTATGCATAGGTATACGGCATTCGGGGGCTACTAAAAAGTATAGAGAGAGTCGAATTTATGAAGTATCAGAACTTTTAGTGAAGGGGTAGTTTTTGGGGAGTTTCAAAAAGTAGTGAAAGTGCCTTAGCAATTTGTGATAACCTAAAAAGACTTACCTTATCAATATCAGAACAAATACCTAAATAAAAGACAACCCGCTCACATAAACTTTATTAATAAAATAGTGACGTCGCTTGCTAGACAAACTTTGAACTAAGCCTCCCTCGAGAAGACATGCATTTCATATTAATTGGGTATAGTGTAAACTCTTAATTCATCTATAATCTTAAACACGCCTTTATTAGTATACAGTCTAACCGTTGTTAAGTTTGTTTGTAAATAAACTTGTTATTATTTTTATCGATGTGTCTCCTTTATTATCTCTTCTCAACTTGACGTAGTGCGTTCCTAACTCTGAGTTACTCTCCTACACGCTAAGTAAGGCGTGTCGTCACAGATAAAAAATACAAATCGTGACAATATCAATATATTATTAATTTAAATACGTTTTTATCATCGAAGTAGCCTGTTTTTAGTTTTGATTGCCCCCTGTTTAGCGAGTTCTGGTTTTTGCAAAAGCTTTCCTTTTTGTAAGACAATTTATATGAGGTATTAACGACGAGGTGGTTCATTAAAAAGTCATCGTGTAAGGGGGAGAACTTCTAAATTAGCTCCAATTTGTTTAAAATTCCAACTTTGATACAAACGGCCATAGGCGAGTTGCTCGACGACAGGTAAATTTATCAAAGGGACACGCCCGAATTGCGAGACGTAGGCGGGAAGAAGGAGAGAAATGACTAACTTGCAGGGTATATTTATTTATTATATTTTCATATATTTGTGTATAATTCATTTACTTAATAAAATTATGGTTCAGAATTTGGTAACTTTTATCATTCCACTAATTTAAATGAACTACAGTCATTTAATTATACATATGGTTATTTTGAAGGACGCCTTTTGCAAAGATGATATAATTAACTACCAGGACGCTTTTCAATACAGTCATGCTTTTCGGTCTTCTTAAAACTTCGTTTCGTCGAGCAACTCGGATACTCGTTTTAGGGCCGTCGAGCCATTCGACTATAGAGATTGAAACCATCTTATAAACCGCTTTCATATTCGTAATTAAAGCCTAAGGTAATTAACCGCTTCTAAACTGATCTACTCTACATAATGCGTACAAATTGTTGGAATCTGTATGTTAAAGTTGTGCTTCATAAAGAGCTTAGCAAATGATTATCCTATTCACCGCAGATGGCCCTTTGAGATATCACTTTAGAAAGCTAAATAAGGCCAACAATGAATAATACCTTATATCGTTTGGCGAATTTAACTCGCAACCTATCTGCAAGGAATTACGTTATAACACTCCACGAAATTTTAAAACCTGAAGCTCCAAAGATTTCCATCATCATCTAATTAGTGATAATTAAAGTAGCTTCCCTTTTAAATAGATTTGACATTGATTTGAGAGCGGTCACGATATTTTACTACTAGACCTGTTAATATGGTTTACTTGCAACATATCTAGTTATTGCATAACGTTTCTCCCAATATTCCTTTATAATAAAATATATTTATTATAAATGCGAATATAGTTATTATATTTTGCATTTTTTTCTACCGATATGTAAATAAATACTTGCCTTAGAGTGTAAGCGACCTTTAGGTTGGATATTTAAATTTAAAACTGAAGAAACAGTACTCCACCTACAAGAATCGTTAGTCAAAGGTACTTGAACTATGAACGTACAACTTGTGAACTATTGAAGGGAGTCTATTTTAGAATCAATGAAGATCAATTGGACTAACTAGATATTAGTATTTCCTGTTCCTGTTTATGAATAAGCGAATGTTTTTAAACTAGTTACAAATTATAACAAATCATCAATTCTGACCATTAGACCCCGTCATGAAGCTATTGTAATATATCACGTTAGTGATGGGTGCCATGGATGTTAAGGTGGGCGATAAAAAATTTGGAAATAGTTGGTATGAGAAACGAAAATGATAGAATTTCTAGAGTCGTTCATAGAATATAATTTTCCCACCATGAAACACTCTTTTTAAGCTTCCAAAAAGGCGGCTATATCCATGGAAATCTCCGGCAGGGTGAGAAGAACGCATTGTAAGGAATCAAATAGTCTACACTTCTATCAATCAGATATGGAAAAACTAATTTAAATCAGTCAAAACATACGCCGGTGCATGTGGATGTACCCTCAAATCATAACTTAACTGCTCAAGAAAGTCAAATTTCTTAAAATAACAGATTTCTTCTAAACGGATAAAAAAGAAAGATGCAGGAATTAATAAGTACCTTTATATTAGATGATGGATATTAATTAAGAAGGAGATGAGAAAAGCAAATGTTTTCGCAGAAAAATTGGGCTAATACCAGCAACTTGGAGGACTAAAATGGCATTCTAATACTAGACGTATCGAAAATGAAGATAAAACTCATTCAGATCTCCTATAACTCGACAAAGTTGCGAATGATTATTAAAACCGCTAAAAATACTAGTGTGCCACCCTATGGAATACCATCAGAAGTATTAGACATTTTCGAGGAGGAAACCCTCTGCAACCTCTTTCAGTAATCTAGATGAATCTGTGAGAAAATACTAAGTCAGGGGCTAAAATAATAACTTTATCAAAGAAAACTAAACTTAAAATTTGCAAAGATTATGAAACGTGAGCTTAATGTGTTACGTACTAAAAATATTTCTAAATACAATTCACAATATATTAAAGAAACACTTGCTAATTTGGATTCCACGATAGACTCGATAACTAGAGAGGCACTATTTAGTATTTTGGTTCTGGTGCGGAGACCTTTATGTGCTACATATCCAAACTGCGTAATATACTTAAATAAATAGGTCTAGTAACAGTAGTAGTAGTAGTCCTTGAGGGGAGGCCAAAAGGCCTTGCTAATAGGCATAGAAAGCCTTTGCAGAATCCCCGAGATCTCTCAATCGCCAGTCCTACCTGCAGTGCATTCTAGTCGTCCTGACCTCCTGATGAAGGGTCTCTCTTCAAGGCAGGCACGTACCACAGTTTCCTCGTCCTGCAATATTATCAACGTCTCACTCTTGCAAAGCGCATCTAACCAGGTAATGGAAGGATGATTCATCTTCCTCTCCACATCCCTAGTAGGTGACGCTCTCCTCAGACTGATGTGTTTTCTTACACGGCAGTGCCTTGTAATGAGCCCTACTAGGGTACTGAGGGATCGCCTAGCTATCTCTCGGTATCTCGTCAGGAATCATTCTGTCTTGGTTTTATCAGACTTAGCGATAAAGTTCTTGGCTTGTCTGCCTCCCTGAACGTTGTTCCACTCTCCTTGGAGGGCCTGATCAGTTCGTTCTCTGATTGCCGATGTCGCTTGTGCTCTGGAAAGGCCAGGAAGGGATTTGGGCCTATGCACGGGGAGCCCGGCCTGGCTAGTTCATCTATCTGCCACTTGGTTTCCCGCCATCCCGGTGTGCCTTGGCCCTCATATCAGCCTCACTCTCTTGCTCTGTGTCAGCCGCTCCAAGGCATCCTCGTAGTCCTGATCCAATTTAGACCCAGGACTAACCTGGGTACAGAGAGCACTATGAGTGAAGCTTGGCTATCAGAGCAAGTTACTACTTCTTTGTATGACCTAGTCCATCAAGATTGCATACGCATCTGCTTTGAACATGCAACAGTTTTCCCGGGTGTCGCTAGTCTCCAAGAAAGCTCCCGCTCCGGAGGACTGTTGTTCTACCAATCGTGAGTCATCGGTGTAATATATGAACGCCTTTTCCGGCAAATTTAGCTCTCTATATATTTCCATTGATTCTCTGTTGTTATGGCCTCTGTACATGCCCTCTTCAATCTCGGCCTGTTGTCGGGTACTACGATACTGTGTGAGGACAAGTGTATCTTCCCATCTGCTTCTAGGCAAATTTTTCTTCTATGTTGATTTTTCTTATTCATTCCAGATACTACTGTCCCACAATCGCATGAAGGAAGACATAGCCTCCTGCATAACCCGGTTTTCGAGTGGTGGCAGGCCTAGTAGTACATCTAATGCCTCTGTTGGCGTTGTCCTCATGGCCCTTGTGATGGCGAGGCTGGCTGGCCTTTACATTTTTGCCAGCTTCACAAAGGTGGTCACGTGTGTAGCTATCCATAAATAAGAAAAATGATCCTGTCTTCATGGCCGTTACACCAGAACAAATCTAAAATCATTTAAACTGGGTAACTGCGGTATCCAATTAGTATTGGTATTGATGTTGTAAAAACAATTTCTATTTTTATTTTTGAAACCATAGTCATTGGCGATCGCCAGTGTGAACTATTAAACGCATAAACTACTAGGTAAATATCACCCTGTCCTAAGTTTGAACTTGAACTTGATAAACATGATGTAAGCATTCAAGACAAATTAGAGACAACGCGAGCGATCAACGCAGAAACGTGCAACGATAAGCAAATTTGATTACATAACTACTCAAGCGAACCACCAGATCGAAAGACTTTGTTTTCCACCCAATCATGTTCACCCAGTTTGCGGCAGTACACGTGCGTGGTGTTCGGGGAGTCCTAACCTGCCACCTAATTTCTTAGCTAAAACCGATTTTCGCAGTACACATATGCGTGGGCTTGGGGTTACTGACCTAAAGTAATAAAGTCGAATTTACGATAAATCTATCAAAGTTCTAAGAGAGATAAATTCAGCAGAATGTGTCAAATAGTTAAAGTGCAGTGTAAACTATAAGTGTAATTGAGGTAAACTAATCTGCCGTTAAAAACGTTCAATACCTACCTAAATTAAATAGCAAAAGCCAACCATAAATAGAACACAAAACAACTCTTAAAACTGCCATCATATCAACTATTTCTTCAAATTCAAGACATGCGACTACCCTTATCGAGTAGCGCATTTTAAGTTTTTTTAACGTGAGTTTGGGGTAAATTGGTTTACCCCGTTCAAAAGATTTTGGAGTTCTGCTGGCCTAACGGCCATTAGGAGAGTATCGTCCATAAAGGCAGTACGTGCTCTCTTTATCATATAGGGAGAATTCTGGACACTAATTAACTAACTTTTAACAAAGCACTACTACAAAGCAAGCCACTACCCAAAAAGATCTAGACGTCTCCGTGAAAGATACGCTTCAGTTATAATACACAAACCTCATAAACTACCAATGCGATTATTAACCTTTTTAAGTATTTGATGAGAAAACAGTTTGTTTATAATATGTCGAGCAATTCCTCGGCTATTTAAAAATATGACCACATAGGATTTGTGCATCTTCATTACATGTTACGAATCAAATATGATAATAAAACAGCAGGAGTATAAAACGGGTATAAATAAACAGTTTCTAGAAAACAATTGCTTAAAATAAATAGACTAGATAATAAAAATAACAACATTGAATTATGACATTTTATATAATTGATTAAAATTTAAACCCATTTCAACCATTTAATAATACGTTAAAAAAGCAGATATATTCAAAATTATTATTGAAATATTCGTCTAAATTATTATCGAAATATTCGTCTAAATTATCTATTTATCCAGCAAAAATAATTTTAGAGAGCACGTAAAACGGTATTGTTTCGAATGCATTTTCCATATTATGCAGACTTTAATAATGACACTATTAATTGTTAAAAAAGGAAATATTCAGAGGTATTACGAAGAAAAACATGAGATAGATAGCAGGTATAAATAAAAGAATAAGAGCTTATGATAAATAGACTAGACAAACAGCAATGAACAAAGTGCATTAAAATTTAAAACCAATAAACCAATCACATACTAAAAATTATCGCTGAAATATTCGTTTAAATTATAATAACATTACTCTGCAAAAATGATTTTACACAGCAGCTATTGAGCAGAGCATTTAAGATAATAAACGTCTTGCGCGATCTGTAAAAAAATTGTTACGTTTTTCCGTGGGTTCTCTGACAAGAGAACAACTTTTACTATTTTATTAATGCTCTCTTTCTTCCTTATCACTGTATGCAATTAAACACGCTAAACTATTCTTATAACTTTACCTTAATAGATCTTTACAATTCAAAACTCAATGATTTACTAACTGCAACACGCGTTTTGCGCGCTATTTATATCCAGTCATATATCGTGAATACTCCGGAAGCTTATATTCTCGGCCTTGCCGCACTATAATAATAATAATAATAGATGCTTTATTGTCAAAAAATTTTCCAATTTGTAGACAAAGCTAGAGTACAAAATATACAAAACACATAAAAACACAAATAGAAATATACAATAAAAAGAAAAACCTAACTATACAAAACTTTATACAATTGTGCAAATTGTACGAGGTCAAAATATTATTTAAAATTTTAAATATCAAGAGCTAGAGTACAACACATACAAAACATATAAAAAAAAACATATAAAAACACAAATAGAAATATAAAATAAAAAAAAAGAAAAACCTAACTATACAAAACTATACAATTGTACAAAGTGTACGTGGTCAAAATATGTAAAATATTAAATATCAAAATATTTAACATCAAATCCTAAACACTAAACACCAAGCATTAAACATGATATCATTAAACCAGTGTGTAAGATGCTCAAAATTAAGTATTAATTAAATAAAAAAAAAAGTCGTTGACTGCGTATAAGGCTCTCTCCAGTAAGTATAATCTCAAAGCTCTGCGAAATGCGGGAAATGATGTTATTGACTTCAGTTCAAATGGTAGATTATTGTGCATTTTTTTGCATTGTACAATATAGAGCTTTTAACTAACTCTGAGCGTGGGGTTGGCAGATAAAGATCATGCTCCGTATTCCTAAGTGGATAGTTGTGAAATGGTCTATCTGGAATGGCAGATACATGCTTGCGGATTAAGCAAACCGATTCAAATATGATTAAGGAACGAAGAGTTAATATTTTAAATCTTTTAAAGAAATCTTGGCAGTGAGTTCTACTGTTTAGTCCCTGTGAATATCGAACAGCTCTCTTTTGTAGTTTGAAAATACGCTCAAATTGAGTCGCACAGCACGTACCCCAGAATGGAAGGGCATATCGGAGGTGCGACTCAAAAAGGGCATAATAGACTGTTCTGGCAGTTGACACGCTAAGTTCCCTGGAAACAGTTCTTAACGCAAAACAAGCAGAACTTAATTTTTTTGATAAGACATCGATGTGCAAGTCCCACTTCAAATGGCTGTCCACAACAAGCCCCAAAAATTTCACAGATTCAACGACGTCGATAGTGGTGTTATTAAGTACAAAAGATTGCAACGTACTTTTATATGACAAAACTTTAGTTTTAGAAACGTTGAGGCACAGGATATTAGAATCACAGCATGATTTAATGGTGATTGAGTCACTAGATACAGTTCTATGAAGCGCCGTAATATCCGGATTGCTCCAAGTGAAACTAGTATCGTCCGCAAAGAGACAAACTTTACCGCTAATGTCCAGACAAGCAATGTCGTTGATAAACAGCAGAAACAAAATGGGGCCTAGTACTGAACCCTGGGGTACTCCACAATCTATTGGCCTGCAAGAAGACATCGACGTATCAATCCTCACAAGCTGACTTCTGTTGTTAAGATACGACTTAAACCATTCGAGAGGCACTCCTCTGAATCCGTAGTACAATTTGTTAATTAAGATATTATGATTTACACAATCGAAAGCTTTAGAGAAATCACAGTAAATGGTTGCTGTAGAGTGATGGTTGTTCAGGTTGGAGTATACATAATTAAAGAGGGAAAACATAGCATCATTTGTGCATTTGTTACTTAAAAATCCAAATTGATGGGTAGTAAGTATTTTATATTTAGAGAGAAAAGATAGAAGCCTTTTTTTAACCAATCTTTCAATGGTCTTTGATAATGTGGGAAGTAGTGCAATTGAGCGATAGTTCGAAGCTTGGTCTTTATCTCCGCCTTTGTGCAAAGGAATAATTATTGCCGTCTTAAGACGGTTTGGAAAAACCCCATTTTGGAATGACTTGTTAATTAAAGCAGTAAGATGGTTTAATGTGCATTCCGGCAGGTTTGAAAACATTTTCAGAGTAAGCCCATCAGTCCCAGATGAGGATTTGTTTTTAATGTCTTTAATTGTGCTGCGAAGCTCAGCAAATGCTACAGGCGTAAAGAAGAAACTGTGTAAATTCACATTAGTATTAGAGAGATATGAAAGTGGATCATGAGTAGGAGTTATGGTGTTCATTAAAGCTTTAGCCACATTTACAAAGTAATTGTTTAGGTTCTCAGGTGAATTAGCGATAGTGCCAGACGAAGAAGCCTTATTCCTTAAGTCATTCACAATAGACCATGATTCTTTAGCAGCGTTACCGGATTTAGCCAGCCTCTCATAAGATCGATGGGGAAAATAATATACCTCTGAGGAATGTTCTCGGTCGGTAATGATTCATGCTGAAACAACATAGACGCGGCATGTTAGTTGTATAAGGTCGCCAAAAAACATACAGATTGTTACGTTTTTCCGTGGGTTCTGGCAAAATCACAACTTTTAATACATATTTTAAAATAATACTCTCTTTATTCTTTATCACTGTATACAGTTGAACACACTAAACTACTCTTATAACTTTACAACTAATAGATATTTACAATTCAGCACTTCATGATTAGGATTAACTAAAAATTAGGTGCGTTCTCGGCGTTCTGCTCGCTATTTATATCCAGTAGAATAGGTCTCCGGACTAGTCCTGAAGCGTCCGCCGGCTTCAGTTTTATTCTCGCCCGGCCGCACTATATCGGGAACCTTCTCAGTCGGCGATGACTCATACGGAAGAACGTAGACGCGGCAAGCTTAGTTGTCTAGGGTAGCACAAAAACATTCCGATGATCGCTAGCGGTGACGATATTTTAATTTAGACGAATATTTATTTTAATGATACTTTTTAGCGGGTGAATATTTTTTTATAACGTGTATGTTTTCATGGTTTTAAATTTTAATAATTTGCATGCCAGTTTGCCTCAGTTTGAATTGTTTCTATTTTTGTTATCTTTAGTCTTTTTATTTTATGCTCATTTTCTCTGAGAACTTTTCGTTTATACCTCTTATTTATCTCAGTACGTGTCTTTATTTTTATGGCGGTTTTGTATTCGCTTTTTATTAAATTATTATTTGTATTCATTATTGTAAGATTAAATTTCTGCAAAGCTTAATTAGACCTTTGTAAACAAGAATACGTTCTTTTAGAAAATAACGATACTTTGATTAGATTTGATTGTCGAAATTGCATAATAGGTAACTCCTATTGTTTCACAGAATTGAAGCCAGTAAAATTATTACCCTTTCTATATTCTTCAGACATAATAATGACCGGAAACAAGTAAATGATATGCCGATTATCAGAATCTTGATACATACTTTTTTTTTATTAAAATATATGTAAACTAGCGTTCAAATAACCATCTTCTATTGGTTCGCTCAAATTCCTGAGACGAGTTGAGTTAGTAAATATTATTAGAATTATATGGTCTGTAATAGGAAGAGCATTGCATAGCGAAAAGACCGAAGCGCGACAGAACTACCGCCAACCTAGTATAAATGGGCATTAGCTGGCATTATATGCCAAAAAGGCATCAACTCTACTGCTGAAAAATTCTTGTGTTTGCAATGTATAAGGTTAGTCCTGGTGATGACCATGATAGATACCTGTAGCAGATGGCATATAAATATTTTTGAAATTACGACATAATAGAAAATCAAATAGCATTCTTATCTGTTTGTTCAAATTCCTAAAGCGAGTCAAAAAAAAAATGGTATTAACATATGTCGTAGCCAACAGAAAGAGCTTTCTAAAGTTAAAAGTCCAAGCGCCACAGCACTACTGCCCACCTAGTACCAATGAATTATCAGATACTATGTACAAGTATAGCAGGCCTCGTTTACTAACAATTGCACTTCCATACATTGTAACTTGCAGCAAAAAATTCGAACTCAGTTTGAAAGCAACAAAGCCATTAAAAAGAGTTGAAGTTCAATATTCTGTAAGTTCGAATTATCATATATCTGGAATATATCTAAAAGTTCAAAAAAATCAAATTGTAAAAAAAATCCTTGGAATACAAAAAAAAAGAAAGAGAATAGTTCGAAAATTAATTTAATTAAGTTCGTTCGATAAAATGTTTGAATGGAAGCAAGCTGGAATCTGATCAATATCCTTTAAGTTCGAATTATATCTGAAATATATTATGAAAGTTCAAAAAAAATCCATATATAAAAAGAAATCGTTGAAATACAAAAAAAGAAAATGAATTTAATTAAGTTCGTTTGATTGTGGATTGGAAGCAAGGTGGAAATAGAAACTTTTCGAGAAATTAAATTCCAATGTTTAACACATTTTCTCAAACAAGAATTTTAAATACAAATAATCTGAATGCAAAAGTAAAATCCTTAGTATACAAAAAAAGAAAAGCAATAATTGAAAACTTATTTTAATTAAGTTCGTTTGATAAGAATTTCGAATGGAATAACAAAATGGAAACAGAAACCTTATGAGAAATTAAATTCCAATGTTTAACAACATTTTCTAAAACAAGAATTTGGAATACAAAAATCCAAATGCGAAAACTAAAGCGTTCAAATATAAAAAGGAAAAAGAATAGTTCGAAAATTAATTTAATTAAATGCGTTTGATAAGTGTCGAATGGAAACAAAATAGAATTAGAAACCTTTCGAGAAATTAAATTCCAATATAGTGAGCTTCTTTCATTCTCATGCTTAAGTAAGGACGGGTTGCGTTTAGTTTTCGTAGTGTTAAGTTGCACTGAATAGCTTTGATTATTTGATCTGCCGTGGTATATTCTGATCTGTGTTTTAGCCTTGGTTTTTTTTAATAAATTTGGATGTTCTTAATTACTTTTGATTAATTTGGGTTAGATTTGTTTGATTTCGATTCTATTTTGGTTAAATTTCATATTATTTCAATTTTATTGATTCAACGTTTTTATCACATTATAAATTACTAAAAAGCATTGTCATCAAAATCGTCAGGAAGGGCATCTATATTCAAAACCTGCTTTCTGGTCAAGTATTAGCGTTATACCAGTTTTTATCGTTTGAAATTTTCCTGGTGTAACGGTCGGGAAATGACAGAATACTTTACTACTAATTAAAGTGAAATTCCATGTGACACCCTACTATTAAAAAATGTATTCGCTATTTTTGCTATATGAATTATTTTTCGATTACCATTCTGTCAAGAATTCGGCTTTACTTATTATTTGGGATTTATTTAAATATTGGTTACATTTCAAAATAAAGGCACACATAAGAAAGCTATCATCATATATGTATTGGTCACGTTATACGGTATAATACTACTTCTTTAATTAATTACGGTAAAATCCAGCAATTTACACTCTCGTCCCGTTGTAACCAGTGTCAGCAAATACTTCGTATTAAGTGAGTTTCAGGAGCATGAATTCCAATCTGGTTTCGAGAATATGCTTGTCAACAAAGTTAACTTCGCTTAAGATTTTTTCTCAAATGATCTCAAGGTTTCTCTATTTTATAAAATACATACCTAATATTAGTGTAGTGGACTCTAATTCCAATGCATTCTATACCTATTTCTATATTGACCAAATTCCTAGACGGTATGTTCTTGCTTTCCTGGTTTGTATTATTTTGTGAAACAATTTTCGACGTTCATTTGGTGATTTAAACTTTTTTCCCGATATATTTTGCTTATGTTTTTAAGTTTCCTGAAAGAAACGGGATCATTACAGCCTTTAAAATATAAAGGAAAATTAAAACAACCATGAAAACCAACCCCCGATATGTCATTTTGGAATAATTAACCTTACTTTGTCTTGTGATTTCTACTACATGGTTTAAGATTTGTGGGCTTATGCCATCATAAAATGCCGTATTGTTTTGGTCTTGAATAATTTTATATCATGTAGCCTTCGTTTTAATTCATTTCTTTTTGTGTCTGATATTTCAGAAACTCTGTCAGTTGATTCCTGCTTTGACTTTTTGCCTTGCGCCTGCGTCTGTCGTAGGAATGCAATGTGTGTTCCGAATCATGGTGTTATCGATCAGGGATTTATAAATATTTGTTTTGAGAACTGCTTGTTATGGATTGGTATTAAATATTACAGGTACGATATAGAGTATGCTTATCGTTGCCCTAATGCAGCGTAGTGGAGTGGGAAAATAGGAAAAAACAAAAGAAACATGACTGGTTTGGATCTCGGATGTTGTATATAGCCCGTTAGAGCTGGTTGTCTCGAAGACTTGAAGTGACTTTTTGCTACCTTTGATGGACTGCCGCGGGTTGGGTGAAGCCTTGTGTAATGAAAAAATAGCGTGGAAGAGTCCTTCTGGTCTGAGTGTATTGTATTCATCTGTCGTGTACGTTTCTTTCTGGGAATTGCCCATGAGTACCTGTTGATTAGCCCAGCAGATCGAGCACGTGAAATCAGATAAGCCAAATTATTGTTTTGTTTTGAATTGCTGGTTAATTTATACCGTCGTATAATCATCATCTAAAGCTTTTTTGATGTGTAAATATCTTACGCGGCGGTATGAATGTAAATCTCGGCAAATGGGACGGAAATCATATGTGGGGACGGAAAACTGAAGGCCTATGTGACCGGGTATGACCAACTTAAAGTGTACTTAAGTTGAAGAAGTAGTCCATAATCTCGCAGTGGAGTTAAAATGTAGAAGCGAAATAAAAGTCTTTAAGTCTTCCTCCACTTAATTTATTGAGCAATTTAGCTCAGGTAGCTCGACATGTTTCGAACATATAAATGTTCATCATCAGGGGAGCTAAAAGAATTTACCCTTATTCAAGTGCTCAAGTTAATACAATAACACGTAATAGAATACAACCAAAAGTATAATTTAAACCAACGGCTACAAATGAAAATCTACTCACCAGAGCTCGGGTCCGAAGACCACAGTAAGAAGGGGAAAAATTCAACCCTTAGGAGGAAAGTACCATCCTATCATATGGAATAAAATGTAGGAGGAAGAAAAGAAGAAAATTCACTGAAAAAGAGAGATTAGTTAGATTGATTGATGGAAATTTGTCATACCATTGTCTTACTTAAAATACATGTTACCCAAATTTAAAACAAATATATATTGTGCCACATAGGGCTTTAATTATTTATTTTTCTTCTTTTTGGGGCTCATTTTGTCGATTTATAAAAAAATTTCTCAATGAAACCAAGTTTGTCACGTTGATGGCCACGAGTGAAAATTTAAGGTTAGGTTGACAGATGACAGAATGTCAAAAAAGCAGGAATGACAAATGAAGTTCGAAGCAATCTTCCTCTTCTCTTCCCCGAGTCAACCAATGGTTGGTGTGTTGGAATCATGGGTGGGAATTAGGGCCCGAGCTCCAGGGCCCATGCGCAGGCTTCCTTCACGGAGGGCAAAACAGCAAACCCTGAAGCATACATGCTCAAGCAGAGATGGCGTTACTGTGGCAAAATACAGAAACCAAAAGTTCACAGACCAAGAAGGCATTCACCAATTTATGGAGAATGGTCTTCCGATCCAGGAAAA
>MU185673.1:6122-27557 GCA_016904865.1 Pissodes strobi | reverse complement strand
GAAATAGAATATGGTTGCTCTCAATTCCCGTTGAGGGGGACAAATTAAAATTTAAATTCCGCATCGCTGCTTCAATTGACTTTAGTTATTAATGTTTGGGGAGCACTGCAAATTTAGTTATAATATTTAAAAATATACTTCTGTTCCTGTTCACTAAGATTATTAAGATTAAGCAGCTAAATCAATTGGTTTTAAGCTTTACCCTTGTCTTATTCATGTGACTATTGATACAAAATAAATAGAATTGAATTAGATCCTTTATTCGGATTAATGCGATCGTGAAAAATATTTTAATTAAGTAAGGAACACTTACGTTGTTATCAACGATAATTAAAGTCATTTAATTGGTTCAATTAAAATTTGCAAATCTTAATTAAAATGTTTTAAAACACGGTTTCAATTTTAATGAGTAATATTCGACACCGAGTAAACATAGCTTTCCATATAGTACGGGTAGGCTAAGGGGGAAGGAAAGAGGGATGAATTTTATAAAATGGAGAAATAGGCTTTGTGCCTTATTAATTTATATTGTTTTGCGACTTGATTAGAGAGCGGTTGAGGGTGTAATTATAGTGTCATATCGTCGTTGATCGTAAAAAGTCATGTATCTGAAAAAATGCCGTTTTGATAGAATATCAAAACTCTATTTCATTTGTACTGCTCTTTTATCACACAAAGTGTGGTAACTCGTTGTCATTTGCTTTCGAGCAGTTCAATGTTGCAAACCTGTTGTCGAATCTCAAATAATCCATATTTTCATTCTCACAAATAGACGTAATTCGAGTTACGTCACTTGTGAGTTCAATAATTTTCCTTATAATATATTCACTAATAGACGTATCTCAATCTGTATATGAATATAACTTTGATACCGGGTGTCCTAGTCAGAAGAAAACCACATTTCTGTCTGAGCCTGCAAAGGTTCAGCTGATAGCTACCACTTTACGTGTTCGACACCTTGGAGGGTCATAAATAGGGTGCAATTGAGACAACGTTCCTTTCAGCTCGATATACAGACCAAATACCACAAAATTCCTTAAATGCATCAGTATAGAACCACGTAGATTGAGAAGGATGAAACGAAACAGTGGACTATTACTGAGGTCCGATGCCCTTAGTTGGGCGGTCCGAAGCATTTAAAACCAAGTGGGTGCCGTCCAGCGAAGCCTACACGTAAAGCAAGCAAGCATAGCGTTGATACGCAGTTAGGTTGGGTGGGATTCCAATTATAAGGGTGTGAGCATTTTATAAACAATCCAGATTATAATACACATGGTTTAAGACCCAGAAAGTTTAAAAAGTTAAGAAAATCACTAACGCCAGAACAACACAGAGTAGAAGAGGGACGAAAGAAAAAAGAAGGTGTCCATAAACAGAAATTAGCTACACTTCTGCGAAATTCTGGTAAATAATATGTAGCAGCCAGAGTATTAAAACCAAGATGTAAGGATGATGGTTGCCATAAACTAAGACGTCTTTGCTTTAAATTAGATGAGCCCCAAAGCCCCAGCTTTGTACTGCTTACTGTAAACTTGCAGATGTCAACCGTTAGCATGGATCTAGATAAAACAGGTGGTCGTAAATCTGAAGAGGTTATTTCCAGGGGCAAATTTATATGTGAAAGCATTTCGAAACACATAGCTAGATTTCCTCGTGTAACAATCTGATTTTGCCATTATCAAATATTATAACTTTTATTTTATATGCAGCATTTAGCAACAAAAGACTCTATATTTTGTGGTAAGCATAAGCAGTAAGTATTAACCTTTTCGGTTAATTATTTATAAAATCATTCATTTGATTTGCTGTCAACAAGTTTAATGGACTTCCAGTTGCCGTATTTATTCATATTAATTAGTTAGGTATATATACGATTAGTACATAATATTTATTAGCTTTTATAACACTGTTATTCCCGTAAGTGGCTATTCTTATCGTTTTTCTTATGTTGTCCTCCAGCACTTTGTGACTGTGTTTATTTTAGTGGATAATCTATTGGCTCACTTAGGTTTATCAAACAACTAAAATAAGATATTTTGTTATTAGTTCAACTTTGCTTAGTTATATTAAAATAATTATGTTTACTTGCAGTTCTGTATTTAAGATCTGAATTAATAACCTACCTTTGATCCTCGTTAGATTGGTCATATTCATATACTACTTTCGGTTTGAAATATTGCTTATAATCACAGGCTGATATGGCTTTAACTTGCTGCGGTCATTGATTTCGTTTGAGATACTGCTGCCGTTTCTTATTTACCCATTAATTCGAGAACAATTGTTAGTTATTGCATTTTTCTTTCTCTTCAATAGTAAAAAAAACTAGTACCTGTTCTTATTTTCTTCTAAGACTTGTTGATTTCTGCATTGATTGCTTGTTGTTGTTTCCTCTCATGGTGCTCTAGGGATTTAGGGCGTATCCGTCACATATATCCCCGTGGTTTCAGGGGTTTCTTTTCCTTTATTATGTTTTAGTAGATTTTGAGATTATTTTGTAGTTCCACTTTTTTACCAACAGTTGTGGACTTTGATGTTTGGGAATGCTACTTTATATCTATATATTTTCAGGTCGCATGGTGTAAGTTTTGTAATATTCGATTGATAGCCTTGAATGTTAGTAATGGGCTATTTTCCATGATTGTTGCTGTCGATTCGGATTTTTAAAGGTTTATTATTTCGTTTAGGAATATTTCCTATTGTTTATTGAAAAATTTAATTGTAGCTCATTAGCTGTTGCTTCCGCAGTCGTTATACGAAGCTTAGTTCTCGTCTATTATCCTAGAAATTCCTCCTATCGACAATTTCCGATTCTGTCGAAAAAAATTACTAATTTTGATTAATTTTTTGGACACGTTCTTACTAACCTTATTGAAATTGACGACAATCGGAGAATGGCCAATATTTTTTGGGCACGTATATTTGAGTGGTTCTAACACCGCACCGAAGAGGTCGCGAGAATCGAAAAAACCTAGACGCCCGTTCGATATGGAATTTCTAGAAGGAAAACTCTCTAAATGCCTCACTGCTCTATTTCGAAAATTTCAGGAAAATTAACTTTTAAGGGAAAATCTAAAAACATTGATTTCTAAGCCAAAAAATGAGGGTTTTTATTTTTCTCAAAAAATAATTTTGTCATAGAAAGGCAGATATTGACGTTTTACAAATGATGATGCCTTTTATACGGAGTGACCATGTTGAATGCAAACATTTGGCCATTTCGAGTACACGACTGACCACCATATAGGCCAACATATAAAAAAATCGCAACAATCCTATTAGAAATGCAGAATTTGTGATTTCCCTAATTTTCGATCGGAAAAATTTACTTTAAGGGTAGGTACACATCGTTATTTTCAAAGATCTCAGAATAGTAAACCTCAAGATCTCTGATATAAAGAAGTTCTATAACATTTTTTTCGTACGAGAACGGGAAATACGAGAAGATCGATGTTAAATTGAAACATGCCGAAAATCGTAAGAAAATTTCCCAAGTTTGCCAATTTCGGCACACTTACGAATCCCTAGCCGATAGCTTTACTTTTGGCGCACGACTAACAAATTTTAGCCAATATGAGTTTTAACATTTTGACATCATTTACCATCATTTAAATATGTAAATACCTTTAATTGCCTCAAATCTCATTAAAAACAGTTTGAAGGCGGAAAAATTGGTCAGGATCGGATAATTGGGCCTTTCTGGCGATGTGGATTGTATGGCCGATTTTCAAGTAATTTTATTTTCAGCATATTTCTGCATATACTGCCGCCTGAAGCAAGAAGGCGGCAAGTGACAAAATGGTAGTTTTGAGAAAAATGACAAAAACCTTTTGATATTTCCGCGTTATCTTCCTACCTTTTTATATAACTTTTTGTGGTATGATTACCTACTATAAATACCTAAAATGTTTTCTAAGTAGTAATTGTGATTTTATTTTATATATTGGGAAAAATATGTTGCATACTGCTTTCTATCCTCATGCTAAATCATAAATGGCCCTAAGTGACATATTGCCGCTTTTTTACTTCGCATCCTTTGATAGACCTATATTGAGCTAGTATAGAGTAGATTGTTAGTAAATTATTATAAATTTATATTATTCGTGTTTGTAAAATTAAACATATATATTCTTTATGGGGAAGTAAGTAGTTTTTAATCTTATATATTCTTTATGGAAAAGTAAATAGTTTTTAATCTTAGGCATTTTAGGAATTGGGTCACCATTATCGTTTTTTGGAGTGATACAGTCACTGTATACAAGAAATAATAACATCATTAAAATCAAATAACTGTCAGTTATAATCTAAATTTCCAAATAAAAAAATGCATAAATATATCTGCTAAAAATGTGATATTAAATTAAAAACATAAATTTAAACTCTTACTCTAAGTATACAATAATAATAATAGATAAAAATTGAATACAATGTAATAATACACACAGGTATACAATAATAATAATAATAATAATAATAATATTAATAATAAATTAAAGTTGAATACATAATAATAGATAAAAATTGAATACATACTTATTTAAATCAGTTCTTCAATTGGCACTTTAAGAAAGAAAGATATTCTAAAGTATGATATTATTAAATATTATGGAGGATAAATAACTAATAATTATAAACTATAATAATTATTTTCTACTAAAAGGATTCACTAAGGTTATTAACATCGCTTTCTACTATGTTTTGCCAAAAAAATCTTCTATTTTCAGGCATCAGTGGGCGGGCATAAGAATGGCTCTTTTTTTACTTGAGGTTATTTCAGCCTCTCTGCGGTTTGGGGCTTCAAAAATGGCATTATTTTTTTATAGCAAGTGCTTTGAGAAAATTTAAATCGTAAGGTTCCTCCAACGTATCCATCTAATATTTCAAGTTGTCACATCTCTCTCTAATCTAATTTTTGCTACTTCGTTAATATAAGACGTGATTGAGATTTTTTTATTTTCTGAAGAATTATCAGTTCAGGCAAAAAATTACTTGCATCCATTTCTTCAATCTCTACATTTTTGGAGTTGGCATTTTGCACAGCATTTGAAGTCGGTGAAATCAATTTTTTTATGTTTCATACCTTGATCAACTTGATGATGAAAGCTGTCAGCACTTATGAAACTGTGACCCGGCTCAGAGTAATTAATTAGAATTTCCTTGCATTGAGTGACGGGCGAGTTTACTTGAAATACTAAAAATGAGACACCAATTTTTGTTTTGCGCCGAACAGTTATCTAACCATATGGATATTTTTTATGCATCTCGTTTTGCATTAAAGAACGCATGAAATGCACTTATAATGTCCTCTTTTTCCGCCCAGCGATACCCTCGTGCCATATTATAGCAACAGGCTTCTGATCAGGATGTTTTCCCCACAGGAACTAAACTTTCGTTGAAAGCAATGATTCGTGGGGTAAACAGGCAAATTTTATACTCCTCCATACGAGGTAGCATTATGACCTTTTGCAGATCAGCAGACACGCAAATATCATCATTTGCAGGAAGCAGGTCGGCATCTTCCATATAAAGTTTTCTAGAGTGTTGTGCGCGTGTCTTATGTTTTTAAAAAAAGCTGCATTCTTCACATGCTTCTGTTAAATTTTTGCCTGAGTGTTCATGCATTTCAAACTTGGCGCACATTTCGCATTGTTCATGTCCAAGTTTTTTAAAGGAGATGTTCAGTTCCCGCATGACGTTCCTGTAAAAATCACTTGAGCATTCAATACCAGGATGCTTTTGTTTAAAGTCCTGGTACATACTTTGACCCGAATTGTTGCCTATAAGATATTTGCGTAAGGGTGCATGCATGCTCTCTTCAATAATGACTAATTGAAGGTCTAACAATTGCACTTGCTGCTTTCTTATCTCTTGAATGATGATGCAGCGCTGACTTACGCAGCAGTTAGAAGACGGTAACGACACATACGGCTTTCTTCCTTCGTGTGTGGTTATGTCAAGCGTACTATGAATGAATCCTCAATGCGGCAAAATCACTTACCGCTTTTTAACTTCGTACTTTATGACGTAGTAAATACAGATGCTAAAGTTAAACGGCGATCTTTTTAAATGCCGCCTTTTAACCTCTTATTTTATGCTGCTCGAAGAGAATAATTTGAAGTAGTAAGGAAATAATTTTCAGGTTACGGTCTTTTTACTTCAAGTCGGTGTAATACGTCCTGTTTACTTCTGAAAATGTGACGTATTGCACTTACGCCTAACTAAACTTTGCTTTTAACAAAAAAAACAAAATATTTTTTCCAGACCAGGTATTTTTTTCTTGATAGCGGGTATACCAAAGAATCATTTAAGACCAAAAACCCAAAATCAAAAAATTTTCACTTACGGCCTTTTTGCTTCAGGCGGCATAGTCTTTGTGATAAGTAAATAAGCAATACTTTTAATGGCCTGAAATCTCATTAAAAACGGTTTGAAGGTGGAAAAATTGGTCAGGATCGGAAAGTTGGGCATTTTCTGGCGAATAGGCGCAGTTTCTGTGGATTTTATGGCCGATTTTCAAGTAGTTTTTCAGCATATTACTGCATAATATAGTCTTTGTGATAAGTAAATAGGCAGAATTATCTACCTGAAACCCAATTTAAAACGATTTTAAGCTAAGAAAATGGGTCAGTATCAGAGAATTTAGACATTTCTCAAGTGAAAAGCAGCGGTTTCCGCCAATTTTATGGTAAGTTCGAGGTAAAATTTTACTTTAAACATCTCATCGGTCTATAAGCTTTGTGGTAAGTAATATGAATAAAATTAATAATTAATAATTAGCTCATTTTTACCATTTTTAAATTCTACACTAATTATTTAGGTACCACAGACATATTCAGTATTATTTGCTATTTTTTATGTATATAAACTAGGACCTGTTTGATAAATACTATTTCTTTTGATGTTCTATCAGGCTCTATTACGTTTTACCAGCGTGCGCCCTTTGATTTTTTTAGCAAAATACAAAAAATTATAAAAGGGGTACTTAAACACAAGTTATTATTTATTATATCATCTCTATATAGTTGAGATTATAATGCAGTAATATATCAGCACAAAGTTTACCTGCGTAATTGATATATTACACAATTATAATTACATACATTGTAAGTTTTATTACTTTGTGAATATAAAACGCGAAAAAATACTTGCATTTCATAATATTAATCTCGCTTTATTGATGTTTTTATTTCTGTCGTGTGATCTTAAGCACACACCGTTTTTTTTATAATCTTCTCATTAGGTTGTTTTATATTTAATTACACTTTGCTTCTCTTAGTAAAATTTTTATGTGCTGTTTTATAGTGTTTTAGTAGACGAAGACAAGAATTGCCCTCGTCTAGATCGTGGCGCTTTATAATATCGGTCGTGGTTCAAAAACATGAACCTTATATGTAAATTTGTATAGGATCCTATACAAAAACTAACCCAAACCATACAACGAACCGTCATTTCTAGTTGTTAATTTCACCTTTAAAAACGATAAATAACCTACCATGTTGACATACTACTGGCAATTACCTTCCCATGTACGGTTTTCGTGGTTGATTAAAACAGATTTTATAAAAATAAAAATTATGACCAAACCAGAAACGTTCATTCAATACTCAATTAGTTGCGGACAATTTTTGAATCAGTGTTCACATTACTCGACATCGGTTGTTTAGTCATCCGAGTCGAAGAAAGAAAACAAACAACTTGTAACGATACATCTCATAATGAAGGTCAAATCTGGAAAATATATACATTCTACTTTAACAACCTGTTACGTTGTTAGCCGGTAATGTTAATTTTGCCGCATCAGAAGAATGATATAATCTATAGCTGCAAAAAATTACCGGGCTGATATTGTTGAATCAAAAGGATCTGCTGGCATGCAGGTTGGTTGATACCTTCTCATGCTATTCTGATTTGAGTTTGAATTACTTTAACTAAGAATAGACGAGAAATCGAACGGCAGAAAGTTTGTACCGCGATAGATTTTAAAGAAATAAATTCGGAAACAAACAGGTAATAAATTTTGAAAGCAATAATTGCTAAATGCGCCACGCTCTTTGTTAGCTTATATTTGTATTTATTTATTTTCACCTCAGATTAGAAGAAAACGAGAGTGAATAAAATTAAGTTAAGAAAATGCACAAGTAGATATGCGTAGGCCAGAGTTAAGCCTGCAAATTGTGCTTTAGCTTAAATGCCGGAGAACGGGTTAGGGGGGATGGGGGGTTCAATTTGTTTGAAAAGGCGCCAACCACTTGTAGAGTGTGTTGTCCACAAGTTGTTGGCGCCTTTCAAATAAAGGTAATGCTGAGTAAATTTAAATAAATAAGTCAGTCTTTCGCTGACGTATTACAAAAACACTTGTTATTTAAAAAAGTAAATTGCAAAAAGCTATGCACTCAATTAAAGTCACAACGAATCATCAGCTAACTGTTATGCAAAACAAAGTATCTATAAACTAAAAAAAAAAAACCACGTTGACCAATTGTGGTACGTATAATAATGTACCTGTTATGCAGCAAGTGAAATAGACGATATTATAATTACCAATAATTATTCGCTATAAAACAAGACGACCAATAATCACTTGTTATAAAACAGGTAAAACGAATGAAAATAAACGTTAGATATTCAGTAACTAAATTACCAAAACACGATCATGATCAATTTATATCTCTTGAGACTATTAGGACGTAATATAAACTAGCATAATTGTGATTACAACACGTTCAACACCCGTGAACGCTACTCAAATAGTCAATTTTGATTATTAAAAAAAACTTTAGAATTGCATTAAGTTGAAGATAAACTAAATTAGGGATAAAGTACTAAATAAAGAAAGAGAAAAGTAAAGAAAAACGGGTCTTTAAGACGGAAAATATCTTACGACATCCAAAAAAAAATTAGCGAGTCTGTTAGTACTCGAGACACTGAAGTGTAAACATATCCCATATCGACATCATCGACATGAAAATCTAATGGCACCTTAGGCCGCGTGACGGCTGGTAATAGGCAACTACTTATTTGGAATTGGTTACCTATATTCTTGCGTTAGAAAGAACACGTTTACACTAACGGTTACATACAGCCTGCAAAACATATTCCCGTCACAGATACCGTCTGACGTGCGTTGTTTAATGTTTACTTTTGGAACGTTTGCATTAGAATGTCTAATATTACACTTCACGCATAGCCCTCCGCTCGCTTCGCTCGCTACAGGGGCGCAAAGAACAACAACTATAGTTGTTGTTCTACCCAAAACTAACCCAAGGCATGCCCAAAGTCAAGAATTTTTTTTTTACAAATAATAATGACAATAAAATGAAAAATAGGATTAAAACTAACCTTAAAAATCAACGCGCGCGAAGCCGTGGGTAAAAGCTAAAAGTGTTCTGTGTTCTATACTATACTTGCGAAAATTTCTGTACAAAATTTCATGATGATCGGTTAAGTAGTTTACGCGCGGAAAATATAATTAAAACTAACCGTAAAAATCAACGCGAGTGAAGCCGCAGGTAAAAGCTAAAACTGTCCTATGTCATTTACTATACTCTTGAAAATATCTGTACAATATTTCATGATGATCGGTTGAGTAGTTTATGCGTGAAAGAGTAAGAAACAAACAAACAAACACACTTGCATTTATAATATTAGATATTCGCATTTTTAGCATTTATAATATTAGTTGGGATTCTTTAATAATACTTACTGGCAGATTCAATAGGAGTGGATTAATTCACTGCACAAATTCGACATGGAAATCTAATGCGACCAGGAATAGCATCAACCTATGGATCCAAATACACTACGAATATAATATAATAATATATTGAGGAGCCGGCCCGTCCACAATTTAAACCCTATCTTTTATCTTCGTCTCTTCCACGTCATCTGCCCGAACTTGCTATCTTTCTCTGACAAAATTTGATTGTTGAACGGGCCGGGGTCTAAACTAATACGATGAGCGATCAGTATATATATTTTGCCATTTATTTCAATGCGTGGATACAGTACACTTTAAGCTCGACTTTAAGTTGGTCAACCCGGTCACATAGGCCTTCACTTCCGTCCCCACATATGGTTTCCGTTCCATTTGCCGAGATTTACATTCATACCGCCGCGTAAGATGTTTAAACATCAAAAAAGCTTTAGATGATGATTATACGGCGGTATAAATTAACCAGCAATTAAAAACAAAACAATAATTTGGCTTATCTGATTTCACGGCTCGATCTGCTGGGCTAATCAACAGGAACTCATGGGCAATTCCCAGAGACTAGAAGAAGGACTCTTCCAGGCTATTTTTTCATTATTTCACTAAAACATGCTTCCAATTAACTCTTCTACTGACTTATTATGTGTCAAGGCTCCACCCAACTCGCGGCACGCACATCCAACAGAGCTAGCAAAAATTCACTTCAAGTTTTTGAGACAACCAGCTCTCACGGGCTATGACGACATCCGAGATCCAAACCAGTCATGTTTCTTTTGTTTTTTCCTATCTTCCCACTCCACTAAGCTGCATTACGGCAACGATAAGCATACTCTATATCATACCTGTAATATTTAATATCAATCCATAACAAGCAGTCCTCAAAACAAATATTTATAAACCCTGATCAATAACACCATGATTCGGAACACACATTGCACTCCTTCGACAGACACAGGCGCAAAGCAAAAAGTCAAAGCAAAAATCAAGTGACAGGGTTCCTGAAATATCAGACACAAAAAGAAATACATTAAAACGAAGTCTACATGATATAAAATTAATCAAAACCGAAACAATACGGCATTTTATGATGGTATAAGCCCACAAATCTTTAACCATGTAGGAGAAATCACAAGACAAAGTATGGTTAATTATTCCAAAATTACATATCGGGATGTTTGTTTTAATTTTCCTTTATATTTAAAGGTTGTGATCAACCCCGTTTCTTTCAAGAAACTTAAAAACTTAAGCAAAATATATCGGAGAAAAGTTTAAATCACCAAATGAACGTCGAAAATTGTTCCCAAAATAATACAAACCAGGAAAGCAAGAACATACCGTCTAGGAATTGGTCAATATAGAAATATCTATGTATAGAATGCATTGGAGTCCACTACACTTATATTAGATATGTATTTTATAAAATAGAGAAATCTTGAGACCATTTAAGTAAAAATCTTGAGCGAAGTTAACATTGTTTACAAGCATATTCTCGAAACCAGATTGGTTTTCATGCTCCTGAAACCCACTTAATACGAAGTATTTGCTGATACTGGTTAAATCTCTACAATGAGACGAGAGTGTAAATTGCTGGATTTTACCGTAATTAATTAGAGAAGTAGTATTATATCGTCTAACGTGACCAATACATATATATGATGATAGCTTTCTTATGTGTGCCTTTATTTTGAAATGTAACCAATATTTAAATAAATCCCAGATAATAAGTAAAGCCGAATTCTTGACAGAATGGTAATCGAAAAATAGTTCAAAAAGCAAAAAATAGCGAATACATTTTTTAATAGTAGGATGTTACATGGAATTTCACTTTTATTAGTAGTAAAGTATTCTGTCATTTCCCGACCGTTACACCAGGAAAATTTCAAACGATAAAAACTGGTATAACGCTAATACTTGACCACAAAGCAGGTTTTGAATATAGATGCCCTTCCTGACGATTTTGATGACAATGCTTTTTAGTAATTTATAATGTGATAAAAACGTTGAATCAATAAAATTGAAATAATATGAAATTTAACCAAAATAGAATCGAAATCAAACAAATCTAAATCAAAAGTAATTAAGAACATCCAAATTTATTAAAAAAAACCAAGGCTAAAACACAGATCAGAATATACCACGGCAGATCAAATAATCAAAGCTATTCAGTGCAACTTAACACTACGAAAACTAAACGCAACCCGTCCTTACTTAAGCATGAGAATGAAAGAAGCTCACTATATTGGAATTTAATTTCTCGAAAGGTTTCTAATTCTATTTTGTTTCCATTCGACACTTATCAAACGCATTTAATTAAATTATTTTCGAACTATTCTTTTTCCTTTTTATATTTGAACGCTTTAGTTTTCGCATTTGGATTTTTGTATTCCAAATTCTTGTTTTAGAAAATGTTGTTAAACATTGGAATTTAATTTCTCATAAGGTTCCTGTTTCCATTTTGTTATTCCATTCGAAATTCTTATCAAACGAACTTAATTAAAATAAGTTTTCAATTATTGCTTTTCTTTTTTTGTATACTAAGGATTTTACTTTTGCATTCAGATTATTTGTATTTAAAATTCTTGTTTGAGAAAATGTGTTAAACATTGGAATTTAATTTCTCGAAAAGTTTCTATTTCCACCTTGCTTCCAATCCACAATCAAACGAACTTAATTAAATTAATTTTCTTTTTTTGTATTTCAACGATTTCTTTTTATATATGGATTTTTTTTGAACTTTCATAATATATTCCAAATATAATTCTAATATTGATCTGTTTCCAGCTTGCTTCCATTGAAACATTTTATCGAACGAACTTATTGAATTATTGTATTATTTACTTGTTTCCGGTCATTATTATGTCTGAAGAATATAGAAAAGGTAATAATTTCACTGGCATCAATTTTGTGAAACAATAGTATGAAATTTCGAAAATCAAATCTAATCAAACTATGCTTTATTGTCTAAAAGAACTAGGTCTAATTATTAAGCTCTGAAGAAATTTAATCTTACAATAATGAACATAAAAATAATAATTTAATAAAGAGCGAATACAGAACCGCCATAAAAATAAAGGCACGTACTATTTAGATCTTATAACCATATATCAGCTCACGCGCTATTGAGACATTAAAATATAAGACATATTATCCAAAAATAACAACAAATTAAATAACAAATATTGATTTTAGATATGCTACAAATAAAATCTGATATAAAAACAGGAGATAAATAAGAGGAATACACGAAAAGTTCTCAGAGAACATGTACTTAAAATAAAAAAACTAGATAATAAAAATAGAAACAATTCAAACTGAGGCAAACTGCCATGCATTTCATTAAAATTTAAAATATAGTGCGGCCGGGCGAGACGCTTCGGGATTAGTCCGGAGACATATACTGGATATAAATAGCGCGCAGAACGCGTGTAGTGTTTAGTTAATCTTAATCATAAAGTGCTGAATTGTAAAGATCTATTAGTTGTAAAGTTTTAAAAGTAGTTTAGTGTGTTCAACTGTATACAGTGATAAAGAATAATGAGAGTATTATTTTAAAATATGAATTAGAAGTTGTGATTTTTGCCAGAACCCACGGAAAAACGTAACAATATTCTCCATTGCTGAAAACATATTGTCACGGTTCGCGACCATCTGTATGTTTTCTCGCTACCCTACACAAATAACTTGCCGCTTGTATGTTGTCTCCGCATGAATCATTACCGACCGAGAACATTCCTCAGAGATATAATATTTTCCCGATCTATAGTGCGGCAAGGTCGAGAATAATAAAGAAGATAAGCTTCCGGAGTATTCACAATATATGACTAGATATAAATAGCGCGCAAAACGCGTGTTGCAGTTAGTAAATCATTGAGTTTTGAATTGTAAAGATCTATTAGGGTAAAGTTATAAGAATAGTTTAGCGTGTTTAATTGCATACAGTGATAAGGAATAAAGAGAGCATTAATAAAATAGTAAAAGTTGTACTCTTGTCAGATAACCCACGGAAAAAACGTAACAATATTTTTACAGATCGGGCAAGACGTTTATTATTTTCAATACTCCGCTCAATAGCTGTTGTAAAATTATGTTTGCAGAGTAATGTTATTATAATTTAAACGAATATTTCAGCGATAATTTTTAGTATGTGAATGGTTTATTGGTTTTAAATTGTAACGAACTTTGTTCATTGCTGTTTGTCTAGTCTATTTATCATAAGCTCTTATTCTTTTATTTATACCTGCTATCTATCTCATGTTTTTCTTCGTAATGCCTCTGAATATTTCCTTTTTTAACAATTAGTAGTGTCATTAGTAAAGCCTGCATAATATGGAAAATGCATTCGAAACAATACCGTTTTACGTGCTCTCTAAAATTATTTTTGCTGGAGAAATAGATAATTTAGACGAATATTTCGATAATAATTTAGACGAATATTTCAATAATAACTTTGAATACCTATATCTGCTTTTTTAACGTATTATTAAATGGTTGAAATGGGTTTAAATTTTAATTAATTATATAAAATGTCATAATTCAATGTTTTAATTTTTATTATCTAGTCTATTTATTTTAAGCAATTGTTTTCTAGAAACTGTTTATTTATACCCGTTTTATACTTCAGCTGTTTTATTATCATATTTGATTCGTAACATCTAATGAAGATGCACAAATCCTATGTGGTCATATTTTTAAATATCCGAGGAATTGCTCGACATATTATAAACAAACTGTTCTCTCATTAAATACTTAAAACGATTAATAATCGCATTAGTAATTTATGAGGTTTGTGTGTATTATAACTGAAGCGTATCTTTCACGGAAACGTCTAGATCTTTTTGGGTAATGGCTTGCTTTGTAGTAGTGCTTTGTTAAAAGTTAGTTAATTAGTCTCCAGAATTCTCCCTATATGATAAAGAGAGCACGTACTGACTTTATGGACGATACTCTCTTAATGGCCGTTAGGCCAGCAGAACTCCAAAATCTTTTGAACGGGGTAACCCAATTTACCCCAAACTCACGTTAAAAAACTTAGAATGCGCTACTCGATAAGGGTAGTCGCATGTCTTGAATTTGAAGAAATAGTTGATATGATGGCAGTTTTAAGAGTTGTGTTGTGTTCTATTTATGGTTGGCTTTTGCTATTTAATTTAGGTAGGTATTGAACGTTTTTAACGGCAGATTAGGTTACCTCAAGTACACTTATAATTTACACTGCACTCTGCACTTTAACTATTTGACACATTCTACTGTGAATTTATCTCTCTTAGAACTTTGATAGATTTATCGTAAATTCGACTTTACTACTTTAGGTCAGTAACCCCAAGCCCACGCACATGTGTACTGCGAAAATCGGTTTTAGCTAAGAAATTAGGTGGCAGGTTAGGACTCCCCGAACACTACGCACGTGTACTGTAGCAAACTGGGTGAACATGATTGGGTGGAAAACAAAGTCTTTCGAACTGGTGGTTCGCTTGAGTATTTATGTAATCAAATTTGCTTATCGTTGCACGTTTCTGCGTTGATCGCTCGCGTTGTCTCTAATTTGTCTTGAATGATTACATCATGTTTATCAAGTTCAAGTTCAAACTTACGACAGGGTAATATTTACCTACTACTTTATGCGTTTAGTAGTTCACAATATGCGATCGCCAGTGACTATGGTTTCAAAAATAAAAATAAAAATTAATTAGATAGCGCATATAGTTGTTACCCCGTTTAAACGATTTTGGATTTCTTCTGGTGTAACGGCCATGAAGACAGGATCATTTATCCTATTTATGGATAGCTACACACGTGACAACCTTCTTTGTGAAACTGGCAAAAATTTAGAGGCTAGCCAGCCTCGCAATCACAAGTGCCATGAGGACAACGCCAACAGAGGCCTTAGATGTACTACTGGGCCTGCCACCACTCGCGAACCGGGTTATGCAGGAGACGCATTTTAAGATCCTTTACAGGCGTAGCCGACTATATCAAAATCGGCCTCTCCTATTGGTCGATCCGCATGGCCCTCCGCTCGCTTCGCTCGCTATGGGGGCTCAAGAAAAGGAAACTAACCAGGTGCTAACCCAATCTAACCCAAGACATACCCAACATCAAGAAAAAAAGCTGTTTAGAAACATAATCTTTAAAAAAAATTAAAAAGCAATGGAGTTCGAACCCATGTTTTCCAGGTGAGACCCAACTATCTAAACCTCTACACCACGAGAGCTCTTGCGACAAATTGATTGCATCACGAAGACATAGTGTAATACGAGATGGATCGATCAATAGGAGAGGTCGATTTTGATATAGTCGGCTACGCCTGTAAAGGATCTTTAAATGCGCAGGTAGCTATGTCTTCCTTCATGCGATTGTGGGACAATAGTATCTGGAATGAATAAGAAAGATCAACATAGAAGGAAAATATGCCTAGAAGCAGATGGGAAGGTACACTTGTCCTCACACAGTATCGTAGTACCCGACGAACAGACCGAGATTGAACAGGGCATGTACAGAGACCATAAAAACAAAGAATCAATGGAAATATATATAAATATAGGTAGATTTGCCGGAAAGGCGTTCATATATTACACCGATGACTCACGACTGGTAGAACAACAGTCCTCCGGAGCGGGAGCCTTCTTGGAGACTAGCGACACCCGGGAAAACTGTTGCGTGTTCAAAGCAGATGAGTATGCAATCTTGATGGTTCCAACACTGGATTAGGTCAGACAAAGAAGTAGTAACTTGCTCTGATAGCCAAGCTTCACTCATAGTGCTCTCTGTACCCAGGTCAGGACCCCTGGGTCTAAATTGGATCAGGAATACGAGGATGCCTTGGGGCGGCTGACACAGAGCAAGAGAGTGATGCTGATATGAGGGTCAGGGCACACCGGGATGGCGGGAAACCAAGTGGCAGATAGATGAACTAGCCAGGATAGGCTCGGGCTCCCCGTGCATAGGCCCGGAGCCCTTTCTGGCCTTTCCAGAGGACAAGCGACATCGGCAATCAGAGAACGAACTGATCAGGCACTCCAAGGAGGGTGGAACAACGTTCAGGGAGGCAGACAAGCCAAGAACTTTATCGCTAAGCCTGATAAAACCAAGACGGAATAACTCCTGATTAGATATCGAGAGATATGCGATCAGTACCCTAGTAGGGCTCATTACAAGGCACTGCCGTGTAAGAAAACCCATCAGTCTGATAAGCCTTAAGGAGAACGTCACCTGGTGGGAATGCGGAGAGGAAGATGAAACATCCTTCCATTACATGGGTAGATGTGCTTTACAAGAGTAAAGGACAAATATTTAGGGTTGGTAATATTGCAGGACGAGGAAACTGTGGTACGTGCCTGCCTTGGAGAGATACCCTTCATCAGTAGGTCAGGACGACTAGAATGCACTGCAGCTAGGACTGATGATTGAGAGATCTGGGGTATTCTGTAAAGGCTCTCTATGCCTATTAGCAAGCCTGTGGCCTCCCCTCAACGACTACTACTACTACTGCTACTAGGCCTATTTATTTAAGTATATTACGCAGTTTGGATATGTAGTACATAAAAGTATCCTCACCAGAACCAAAATACTAAATAGTGCCTCTCTAGTTATCAAGTCTATTGCGGAAGCAAAATTAGCAACTGTTTATTTGATATATTGTGAATTGTATTTAGAAATATTTTTAGTACGTAACACATTAAGCTAACGTTTCATAATCTTTGCAAATTTTAAGTTTACTTTTCTTTGATAACGTTATAAATACTTATTTAGTTTTTCTCACAGATTCATCTAGATCACTGAAAGAGGTTGCAGAGGGTTTTCCCCTGGAAAATGTCTAATACTTCTGATGGTATTTCATAGGGTGGCACACTATTATTTTTAGCGGTTTTAATAATCATTCGCAACTTGAATGAGTTTTATCTTCATTTTCGATACGTCTAGTATTAGAATGCCATTTTAGTCCGCCAAGTTGCTGGTATTATCTCAATTTTTCTGCGAAAACATTTGCTTTTCTTATCTCTTTCTTAATTAGTCTCCACAATCTAATATAAAGGCACTTATTAATTCCTGCATCTTTCGTTTTTATCCGTTCAGAAAAAATCTGTTATTTTAAGAAATTTGACTTTCTTTAGCAATTATGATTTGAGGGTACATCTGTATGCACCGGCGTATGTTTTGACTGATTTAAATTAGTTTTTCCATATCTGATTGATATAAGTGTAGACTATTTGATTCCTTGCAATGCGTTGTTCTCACCCTGCCGGCGATTTCCATGGATATAGCCGCCTGTTTGGAAGCTTAAAAAGGGTGTTTCATGGTGGGCAACTTATATTTTATGAATGACTCTAGAAATTCTATCATTTTCGTTTCTCATACCTATTTCCAAATTTTTGATCGCCCATCACTAACGTGATATATTACAATAGCTTCACGACGGATTCTAATGGTCAGAACTGATGATTTGTTATAGTTTACAACTAGTTTCAAAACATTGGCTTATCCATAAACAGCAACAGGAAATACTAATATCTAGTTAGTCCAATTGATCTTCATTGATTCTAAAATAGACTCCCTTCAATAGTTCACAAGTTGTACGTTCATAGTTCAAGTACCTTTGACTAACGATTCTTGTAGGTGGAGTACAGTTTCTTCAGTTTTAAATTTAAATATCCAACCTAAAGGTCGCTTACACTCTAAGGCAAGTATTTATTTACATATCGGTAGAAAAAAATGCAAAATATAATAATTATATTCGCATTTATAATAAATATATTTTATTATAAAGGAATATTGAGAGAAACGTTATACAATAACTAGATATGTTGCAAGTAAAGCATATTAACAGGTCTAGTAGTAAAATATCGTGACCGCTCTCAAATCAATGTCAAATCTATTTAAAAGGGAAGCTACTTTAATTATCACTAATTAGATGATGATGGAAATCTTTGGAGCTTCAGGTTTTAAAATTTCGTGGAGTGTTATAACGTAATTCCTTGCAGATAGGTTGCGAGTTAAATTCGCCAAACGATATAAGGTATTATTCATTGTTGGCCTTATTTAGCTTTCTAAAGTGGTATCTCAAAGGGCCATCTGCGGTGAATAGGATAAACATTTGCTAAGCTCTTTATGAAGCACAACTTTAACATACAGATTCCAACAATTTGTACGCATTATGTAGAGTAGATCAGTTTAGAAGCGGTTAATTACCTTAGGCTTTAATTACGAATATGAAAGCGGTTTATAAGATGGTTTCAATCTCTATAGTCGAATGGCTCGACGGCCCTAAAACGAGTATCCGAGTTGCTCGACGAAACGAAGTGTGAAGAAGACCAAAATGCATGACTGGATTGAAAAGCGTTCTGGTAGTTAATTATATCATCTTTGCAAAAGGCGTCCTTCAAAATAACCATATGTATAATTAAATGACTGTAGTTCATTTAAATTAGTGGAATGATAAAAGTTACCAAATTCTGAACCATAATTTTATTAAGTAAATGAATTATACACAAATATATGAAAATATAATAAATAAATATACCCTGCAAGTTAGTCATTTCTCTCCTTCTTCCCACCTACGTCTCGCAATTCGGGCGTGTCCCTTTGATAAATTTACCTGTCGTCGAGCAACTCGCCTATGGCCGTTTGTATCAAAGTTGGAATTTTAAACAAATTGGAGCTAATTTAGAAGTTCTCCCCCTTACACGGTGACTTTTTAATGAACCACCTCGTCGTTAATACTTCATATAAATTACCTTACAAAAAGGAAAGCTTTTGCAAAAACCAGAACTCGCTAAATAGGGGGCAATAAAAACTAAAAACAGACTATTTCAATGAAAAAACATATTTAAAATTAATAATATATAGATATAATGTGTCCGTTCTCCGGTCTGGCCCTCACTGAATATATTAATAGCCGAACTTCTGAAAAATATTGTGTTTGAAACCTGTCTAGGAATATTGTGAGCGAGATAGTTATATCTTGAGCAACTAATTATATAAAACGCAATGTCTTATTAATGTTTACATAAATCAAATTTTTTAACTTTTTACTGCCCAGCAACGATGGGAGGCAAAGATTGGTCTATCCGTTCATCGGATCTCAAACTCTCATTTAATATTTTAAATGTGAACATTCGAAAACTAATGTATTTAAAATAGACTAAGCAAATTAGGAAAAATAGGGGAAGATTTTGTCATATAGTCATAATTTTCTCACCATTTATGTGTTTTGGGTCGCTAAACACGAATCTGAACTTTGCTGACTGAAATTTTGTCTGGAACCCCAGTTTTTTGCAAAAAAAAACACCTTTCCTAGTTTTTGGTCTATATAACGAAAATTATGCCTTTTATGGAAAATACCATTCTATACAAAGTTAAAGTAGATAAAATGTTGTACATTTTTTTAGTAATTACATTTGTTCCTATGGCTAATCATTCCGCCGCTAGAGCACGCCAAATAATGGTCACTATCCAAAAAAGAGGCAAAAACGCAATTTATGACACTTTACGTCCGATTTCCGTGGAGACAACCCATATTATTACGATGCCTGTTGACGATGCATGCTTTCTCAATGAATGAAATACAAATAAATAAAAACACATAAAAAACATGAAAAGTACATTGTACCTAAGACGAAGGAGAGTGGAAAATGGAAAAAATACTGGAGAGAAATGAATGAAATAAACTATTACTAGAAAGTTACATGAAAAAATACGTAATCTAACAATAGGGGAATTTATATGAAAAAATAAAGACATGTGTGCGTACAGTAAATAAAAAGTAGAAACAGTAGCAGTAGGTACAACTCATAGGTGGTGGCGCCATATTGCTGTACAGCTTCAGGTCGGCGTAAGTTTGCTGAAAAGTTCAGATGGTATTAGATGGACTCATTGGGTGATAATGGTGGTAAGGAATAATCAGATTATTTCTGAACAGTTTTGAAAAAGCCAATTTTGCATCCCATTAGTGTTAGAGAAAGTCAGTCCCGCTTTAAATCGTTACCCTGGCTCATTCATTTTATGCTCGATTCTTCTTTCTAGGAGCAGCAGACTCAGAGTCATCCATAAAGAACAGATAGGATGGAATTATAGCAGGTTACTAAAGTTGTTGGTATATATTAAGGAATCGTACATGTTCAATATTCAATGTTGAATACCTTCAGTGTTTTGACCAATCTCGTCCTCGTCCATTGCTTCACAAGCTTCTCCAAGGGTTCTAAATTCGAACCCAACTTCTTCCCTTGGTTCGAATATTCACTTCCATTGACATTTACCGACACGTTTCCACAGTTGATGCAAATATCGGTACGGCTGAGCCCCGCCTTCTTGCAGCAACAGTTGCATGCACAGGCCCTAGTGCATCTCCAGGTCACTAACTTCAGCAACTCATAGTCCTGTCCTACGGCCCGTGTACAGTTTATGCAACGATTCAAAGAATTTTCGTTATATCAACAATCGATTGTACCCCTCTCATGTAGATGCGTATGAGGTGGGTATGGCCGTGAGAGCACTAGAACTAGCGGCTAGGTCGCGCAGGTCAAAAAGTGTTCCCGACGTAATTGTGTCAGAAGTATTATAATATTTCACTTCACGCGTGGCCATCTGCTCGCTTCATTCGCTACGGCGGGCGGCGCAACCATCAAAAACTAACCAAAACTAACCCATCTGGGGGTCCAAATTGGTAAAAAATGCGAACCATATAATCGATATCAGGAATTTTGAAATTTTGGTGGAGGCTAATATTTATAGTG
>MU185672.1:74320-101714 GCA_016904865.1 Pissodes strobi | reverse complement strand
AGGAAGATAGGAATGTGATATTCATTTTACTCCATCTCTAATGATCTGCTTGCTACCAACGTGAAAATTAGTCAAAGTAGCGATTTTCAACTGTTTATAGCTGTGAAACTACTAACCCTAGAGGTATCACATCATACATAAAATATGCTTAGAATTTTACGAGGAATCGAAAAATAACGTCATATAATGGGGTGATCTATTGAAAAAAAATAACTTTTTGTTTTTCCCTGTATACTGATCATTTTTCCAATATTTTTTACACGCAGAAATAAAGTATTTTTCAGTACCTACATAACTACTTTTAATTTTTTTCGGAACATTTAAAATAAAAAAAGTTAAAGGGGGACGACATTATAGGGGATCACCCTGTACATTACAACAAAATACAGTAAATAACGGTAAATTACGCTAAATAACGTTAGTTATTTAGCACGAGAACCAGTAATTTTCTATGTAAATTATCAGTAAATTACGGTAATCAATTTCATGTAATTTACGGTAAATTACAGTAAATTACCACGGTAATTTATCGGTAATTTACCAATTCACATCACTGACAATGACACAAGTAAGAGTAGAAAATATAATTCCTCACCCTGATAGAATTAAAAGAGGCGTTGTGAATATGCTTGGCTCAGTATTTAAAGCAATAACCGGCAACTTAGATGCCGCTGATGGTGAAAAATACGAACGGGTTATTAAACAATTACAAAACAATGAAAATCAGTTGTCGGAAAACATCTTGAAACAAAATTCACTATCAATTAATGCTATTAGTAAATTTAATAATATGATCAATCAGGTTGGCAAGCATGAAAAATTAATTCAAGAAAAAATTAATCAAATATGCTATTTAGTACAGAAATCCACTTATAGGGAAAATTCCATGTATATCAAGGACACACTTAACCAAATAATTAATGTTTATGAAATCCTCGATTCCATTCTCCAGGATATTGAAAACTCTATGACTTTTTATAAATTAAAAACAATGCATCCAAGCATCATAAAAACTGAAGATCTTTTAAGTGAATTAATTACTTTACAAAAAAGGGTAGGTTCAGAACAAATGATTATTAATCCAGAGCTTGAAAAGATTGCTTTAATTGAAAAAATAATAAATATCGATTGTTTTGTTCTAAATAATAGAGTAACATATTTATTACACATACCAATTACAACTTCTGATGTTTTTGAGCTTTTTCATTTGTATTCTGCACCAATATTTTCCAAGAGTCGGTTTAAAGGTTGTTTTGCCGCGAAATAACTATTTAATTAAAAATAAATTACACTACGAATACCAAGACCAGGCTTGTCAAAAGGTCACGAAGTTACAACACCTTTGCAACGTTGAAAAGCTAGAAGACATTGAAGAATTCAACCCTTGCGCAGTAAACCTACTGTCATCTTCAAAAGACACCTCCGCATGCAAGCAAATTGAAACACATTTCCAAGAACCAATAATAAATCAGTTGGCCGATACTCAACAGTGGTTATTCGCTTTACCAAAAGAAGAAGTTGCCAAAATCAATTGTAATGCTCAAGTAGAAAAACTGCGACTGCTTGGAACATACATTTCCGAAATTCCAAATGGATGTCAAGTTATCATCAGAAATAGAGTCATCATAAACGAACAGAAGCAAACTAACATTTCTGTTCATCCAGTCCTCTTTCCTGATATAATAGTTGGAGCTCCGAGCCCACTGCCGACGCTAAACTTGAGCCTACATTTAGATGACTTGAAACTCGATAGCCTGCAGAACCTGAAGACCCAAATAATCGCCAATAAGCCTTTCATTATCACCGACGAAGTTTTCGACTATCCTTCCATCTGGACCATTCTTATATATGGATTTCTGGTCCTTAGCTGTGCCTACCTGACATACCGAAAATGGTGCCGAAAACTGGTTGTACGAACGGAAAGAAGAACCGAAGTTCAAGAGCATTAGCCAATTCAACTCCCCCAAATGGCGTAGTTGATTGTAGGGGTGGAGGAGTTATATCACCTTCTCTTATGGAAACCGCTGACGCGTAGTTTGCTGAGTTAGCAGTACAAGTTTATATATTATAATTTCTAGAAACATATGTATTAATATTCTTTGACATGTAGTAGTATCAAGTACTTTGTAATTTTTATCGAATAAATAATTTTTAAAAAGAGTTTTGCCATATCAAACAAGTTAACTCGTGTAACCTTCAAAAATTCGAATGGTCAAAAATAGCGCCGCTGGTCGCTATTCTAGATATCGTTCGCAACTCTATGTAGGTATGCGTGTCTCTGCGAAGCCTAGCGACTAGCCTCGACAGTCGGCGACAGTGTTGGCAGATTATTTTTTTCTAGTCGCCACATGAAGCGCCAAAAGTCGTCAAATGGAATAAGTCGCCAGATTTTTTAAGCATGAATATTATTGCAGTATATGTAGGAAAAGTGAAATTAAAAATATAAACCGAAAATCGAGCTGAAAATTAAATGAGCGAAAATACGGTTTACACGTTAGGGTAGGCGGATTCTATTGGTAACGAATCGAGTGTTCATAAACCTGCCGCAAAATTCGCTATAAAGCTGCGTTCACATGACTTAATGTTCGCAAAAGAATAAAACAAATTACAGGCAATTGTTAGTCGTCTGCGGTTTAATGTATATCGACCAATTGGCGAATTATGATTTTTGCACATTTAGAGTCGCAGAGCGTATTGAAAATCGCCCAATTTGTGATAAATCGCCCCATCTGGCAACACTGCTTGCAAGCATGCGCAGTTGCGTTGCGTTGTATGATCAGCTGTTTATTTTTAAAGATTCTTTCCAGTCCTAGCGCCTGACGAGTCCTGGGCTGCGCGCGCATCACAATGTTATCGTTTTCATATTATTATTTTTTTCACTTCATGCAATTCCTTCCGCTCGCTTCGCTTGCTCCGCGGCGCAACCAAAACAAACTAACCCAAACTAATTCATGGCATGCCCAAAATCAAGAAAAAATCGTTTGGCAAAAATAACCTTAAAAAAACATCTTGCCATTGGAATCGAACCCGGGCCGCCGTATCAGAAAGGCAGCCTCTCACCACTGAGCCACGAGACCCCCTGGAAGCAACTCTCTGGACCATAAAGACTATATTTATCTGAAATGTGTTTATGATGCCCAAGACTCGTCAGGCGGTAGGACTCGTTAGGATCCTTAAGAATACAATATATGCACGCGGGACGCCGTATCGCAAATACACAGAACCTGGCCACTACACTACGACTACAACGAGACCTCTTGAAAGCAATTCGCTGGACCGTTTAGACAAGGGTAAATAACGCAACGTCGCATAACAGCTGATCATAAAACGCAACTGCGCATGATTGCAAACAGTAATACCGCCGAAGTCAGACGGTAGTTCTGCGAAAGGCTTTCGAACGACAGAAAATTTCTCACTGAGTTTCTCCAAAATTAAAGCCAGCTTCCTTCGCATTATTGTCGGAAATATACTAACAGAATGGACTTGGAGCCAGTCATGGTCAGACTTATATCAGGCCTACAAGCGACAATGTGAAGAAAAGAGACAAAATCCAATGTCAGTTCAGTTATCACTTTGATTAAACTTGTTGACAAAATGGAGATTTTCATATTTCGACCAAGAAAGGACCAATGAGATGTCTGTTTTAAGTATAAGAATAATAACAGAAACAGAAGAGTTTAGAGAACGCACTGAAACAAAAGATTTGGCAAGACGAAAAAAAAAGAAACGGATAAGGAAAAGACAATAAATAGGTAGTATCACATGGGAATCACGGATGTTCAGGCTGTAAAGCTGTCTCCACAAATACCAGCTAGCACACTAACATAAACAAAAATTGAGTTGCCATAATTTCACCATTTACAATTTGATAAACAATCAAGCAGTTTGTTATTGGTTTAACCAAACTGTTGCTGATGGGCAGGTATCTGTTTATGCTTCCTTTCTAGTGGACTATTCAGACGGACAGCTTTTAACTCAAGAAGGTAAGAGACCTATAATTATTCTGATGGCACAAAATAGAAATAGCGTGCTTGGTAGTGCGCTTCATTACTTATCGGACAAGCATGGTATTTCTATTACACAAACGTTTTCTAGAAAAGGGTCACAGTCAAATTGAGTGTCACTCTGTTCAGAGTGCTATTTAAACTGCTTTAAAGAATAACGAAATACACTTGCCCAGTGATTATTTAAAAATCACCAAGCTAGCGCGATCAAAATATTCTTCTGGACTACGACTTTTTCAAGGACTACGGGGAATTGTTTTTTAAGTAGTGTAGACCGGGACAAAGGTCCGCTACGGGGTAAAAGTCCGTTCTTGTATTGCGCAGGTCGTAAGAACGAAGCCGATGTTTCACGTAACAGTTTTCATTGCTCGTTCGAGCGGTAAGGCGGCGGGCACACTGAGCGAGCATTGTTGCCACTCCTACCCCGTTCGGGGCAGATCTACCCCTTTTTAATACAATTTCGCTCTCTTGCTCCCCTCGAGCATTTCTACCCCGCTCCCATAATATCAGCTATAAAAATAGTTTGTTATACACAAAACTTCCATTCAATACTTTTAAAACATTGAAACAATCAGGAGTCTAGACATTGTCTTTAAAGACAATGGTATAATGAAACTTTGCAGTTTTCTTTATTTTAGCGTTTGTCATAATAAGACATTTTAGAAAACGCGCGTCGATATTATCGATCGATACTGACTTGTTAACACTGATCGGTCACGCAAGGATTCTTAATTATCGTGATCGTGATATTCGTGATTCTCCTGCGAATAGCGTGACGTGAATCGTTAATGTACTGAACTTTTTCTGCTTTTTTTGGTCATTTTTTTAGTCAGGTCGATTTTGCCATTTTTGCCTCATAAACACACAAATTGATTATTTTTATTTTTACGTCATTTTTTTTTTCGGCGTTTGTTATTTTGACGGAAACCTAATAGTAATCAACTGTCATGCGGGACAGTGGAGTGAATACGGGTCCTAAGTGGGGCAAAAAGGTGTATAAAAATAGTAAATATTCTATTTGCAAAAATAAATTTCGTTAAAAATATGTGTTATTTTTATAAATATTCCAGTGGCGAGAGGTTAAAAAAGGTTTCACTGTCCCGTTGCAGTTGAATAATTTTTTATCGTTCTGCTATACTTCGGTAATTTTTTAGAAGACGTGTTGTCGTTTTTTCCTAAGAAACACATAAATTGAGTGTGTTTACGTAATTTTTAAACGTTTCTTATTTGCAGAAACCTAATAGTAATCAACGGTCTTGCGGGACAATGAAGTAAATAGGGGGTGCAGTGTAGGCTGAAAAAGTGTATAAAAATAGAAAATATTGAATTTGCAAGACGAATTTTGTTAAAAATTTGTGTTAGTTTTATAAATATTCCAGTGGCGTAACAAAGTTAAGGAACACAGCTCCACTGCCCCATTGCAGTTGATTATATTTTTATCATTCTACTAATATTACACTTCGCGCATGGCCCTCCGCTCGCTCCGGGGGCGCAACCAAACAAAACTAACCCAAGGCATTCCCAAAATGAAAAAAAAACTGAATTGATACTATCATAAATTTTAGTCTTTTGTACACGTAGACTATCTTATTTTTTTGACACGAAAGTATGAGTTTCCGCAAAGCAACATCGTAATGTACTACACTTCCGTAGGTCAGTTGCATGCTTAAGTAACATCAAAATTCAAAAACTAATCTGACACGTCTTCTAAAAAATTACCAATATTTCACTTCGTGCATGGCCTTCCAATCGCCTCGCTCGTTTCGTTGATTATTATTATGTTCCCGCCAAAAAAAAAGTCTAAAAGTGACGTAACAATACGCAATGTATGTGTTTTTGTGGAAAAAAACAACAAAATCGGCTTAAAATGACTGCTTAATTGTTTTAATGTGCTAAAACTGTGGATTTATTCAGTCTAACGTCAAATCCTTTAGTGATTTATTGGGAATTTTTAAATTTATGCTAATAATGTTAAAGCAAAATTTGCGACTCCTAACTGAAAAATAGTGAATAATATAAAAGTCTAGCTGCACTAGAATTGATTCGCGCATGATGAATCGTTGACTATTTCACTTCACGCAAGGCCCAACCTCAACCACCAAGAAGCAAACATAACCTTAAAAAAAATAAAAACACGTCTCTCACCTCTGACGGAAATCGAACCCAGGCCGTCGTATCACAAGCAAAGCGTACTAACTACAGCGCCACCAGGCTTGCTGAAAGCAATTCACCAAAAATCTTATTGACAAATGTGTGTCAAAAACTGAACATGCGTGAAGCTTCGCAAACGAAATCCATTCTGGTGCAGCTAGACGCTTCTTTAGCTTTAATTTAATCTACCCATTAATCTACCCCTCATCGACCCAATTCTACCCCTCTATGTTACGTTAATCTACCTCGAAAAAAAAGTGCTTGTGGCAACACTGTGAGCGAGTTGTGTCAATGGATTTCAATCGAGTAAAAATTAAACAAACGTTACCTTACGTAGCTTGTCACACTGTTGGAAGGTTGGAACGATCGCTGTTGCGTGCCTTCAATTTGTTTGAATTTCAGACTTGCCTGAATTTAACTCGACACTCGATGCAGTGGCGCAAGCGTAAAATTAATTTTGTCTTTATATAACCTCAATATTTACAAATGGAATAGAAAAACAATAGTATTTTCCGACTGCTTCTTAAAATAACCGCAATTATTTGTCACCGCAATGAAAACGCAAAAACACTTGAGTCCTCAAGAAATAGATCTGTTAATAAATTTGGTAAGTGAGCAACAAGACCTCAAATGACCTCTATGATCAATCAAGGTCTGCATATTCCAATTTAAATATAACAGAAAAGTGTTGGCGATCTATTGCGAAACAATTTCCATCGAAAAATGGCAAGTTTTATTAAGAAATTGAAATATATTTACATGTAATGTGAATACATTGCAGTTAACCTATGCAAAGCTAAGTGGCAAATATTGAGGGGCACATATAGAGCAAAAAAGCAAGATACTCATGGAGCTTCTGGTTCATCGGCAAAACCGCCAGTAAAATGACCTTATTTTAACGCTCTATCATTTTTGGACAAGCATTTGAAAGACAGAAAATCGTATTAGGTAAAAAATGTGACATTGTAAGATGGAATTTGTTCAGATATTTTTTTTGTGGACCTCAAGAGTCAAAAAATGTGATTGAAGATTATGTGTTGTATCCTGAAACAGGAATTCTTGAAATGGAATCCGAAGAAACCATGTCTATCGATGATGACGCAAGCAATGCAGAGAAGTCTCCACAATTCCATACACTCGCAAGACAAAAAAAACAGATTCGGTTGAAACAAGCTTTATGAATTATTTGGAACAAAAAAAGTCCTCTATTCGCTTATTTTTGGAAAGTTTGCAAGAGGATATGGCAAAACTCTCACCCAGATCTTTGTCATTACAAAAGGGAAATGCTTTTGTCCCTCGAAGAACATTTAAGCGAAGATGGAAAACTATAATTTAAAATAATAAGACTACAGTTTTTTAAAGTGAAACTTCTTAACGTGCGCCGGGAGTAAAATTTGAAGGTCGCGACACGGCGAGAGGGCACGAAAAAGCGTTATAGGTCGCGACACGGCGAGGGGGCACCAAAAAGCGTTACGATATTTTATTGTGATATCTTTGTTAGTTTACAAGCAAAAATATGGGATTGGCTCTATTACCTTGTCAAGACATAAGCGAAACTTTTATGAAGAATATTTTTTTCATTTAGGCCTTTCCTTTTTGTTAATTGAGTGGTATATTTAAAAAAACTATTTTTTAACCAAATCCGTTACGATATGTATACGATTTTATTGTGATATTTTTGTTAGTTTACAAGCAAAGAATATGGGATTTGCTCTATTACCTTGTCAAGACATAAGCGAAGCTTTTATTAAGATTTTTTTTTCATTTAGGCATTCCCTTTTTGTTAATTAGTGGTATATATAAAAAAGCTACTTTTTAACCAAATCCGTTGCGACATGGGCGTTTAAGTTTAAGAAGTTGTTGCGTCGATCCGAACAATAATATACCGAATATTAATCGGACAGCTGGTAGCTAGGGAAACGAAGAAAAAAAAAGAAGTCGCTGAGTAAACAAGACGCAAATAGACTCTAATTTTATGTTCTGCCTTGTTAAGTAGAATTTTTCATAATTTTCAATACATCATTCCTAATAAGAATCAGTTAATTATTATACAGTCCAAAGTGTCGAAACCCTACAGTGTAGCATGGTCCATTCGAACCAGGATGAGTTTTGAAAAAGAAAATAACAAGAACAGAGCAACCAAGTATACAGCATCAAGCCTGGATGTTGCCAAGGGTAGCAGTGACGACGAGCACGAGCCCAGCAAGGACGAAGTCGTAGACCTACGACGATAGGACAAAGGCCAGAAACTGTGAGTTCGTTCCATTATTCGATTTAACTTGACTAAGATACAGACACGTTTATTTTATTCACGTTTATTTCTTTTTACATTTGCTTGACGTAAAAAAACTTGTTGTTTAGGAATACTAATTTAAAATATATTTATACTTTCTTTTGAAACGAAAAATGACAGATTTAACACAATTAAAGTTTAAACGAGGCCAAATAAAAGGCAGCCTAACAAGGTTTCAAAAGTTTCTTGACTCTCTTGACCCCGAAAATATTGATGGAAATAGAATCGCGCAATTAAATAGTAGGCTAGAAAAAGTACAACCGTTATTTGATGACTTTAACATATATCAGACTGATATAGAATATAGTTTAGAAACGCAGGAGTCTCCCGAAGTCTCCCTCGCCGATAAGCAAAGGGAATGTTCGGAGAGAGCCTCGTTTGAGGATGATTATTATGACCTCATTGCAAGGGCAAATCTAATTAAATCTAAGTATCAAAATGATCAGACATCGGAAAGTAATCAATCACAACAGTCTCATATTTCCCAAAATAAGCAAGGGTTTTCCGGTTCTGTAAAATTGCCTGAAATGAAATTGCCTAAATTTGCCGGATCATTTGACAAATGGTTAGAATTTCGGGATGCTTTTACGTCCATGATAGATAATAACACATCACTTAACACTATACAAAAATTCTACTATTTGCGCGCGCACCTAGATGGTGAGGAAGCGTAAATGATAGAGTCAATAAAGGTAACAGAACAGAATTATACTGTAGCGTTATCCTTGCTTAAAGACAGGTATGAAAATAATAAGCTTATAATTTTCAACTATGTGAAAGCTTTATTTGATGCCCCGATATTGGTCAGAGAATCTTACACTGATTTGCGAAATCTTTTTGATATTTATAATAAAAACCTTCGTAGTTTAAATGCATTAGGCCAGGCCACAGACCAGTGGTCAATACTTTTAATTTATTTAATTACCAGTAAGTTTGACAGTCGCACTAGGCGTGACTGGGAAACTTATAAATATCAAGGCGACCTTCCAACGATGGAAGACGTGACAAAGTTTTTAAACGAGAAATGCGAGTTACTTGAAAAGTTAGAAGTTGTTAAGAGTCCCAATGATCGATATAATAGATTTCAAAATAATAAGAAATTTAACTATACTAATGTACATTTGTCTAATATAGGAAATAAATTCTCATGTTTTTATTGCAAAGGCCCTCATTCAATTTTTAAATGTAAGTCTTTTGAAAAGCTCGAAATCAATAAGAGAAATAGCGAAACAAAGAGATTAAAGTTGTGTTTGAATTGTCTTAATCCAAGTCACAATGTACAAGAATGCCAGAAGGCCCCTTGTAGAAAATGCTCAAAATATCAAAATTCACTTTTGCACAATGATTGTGATAATTCAAACACGGTCGGTTTGCAGCATAATGGGCCAATCGGCGAGCGCAATGACTACCCGCCAATCCCGCCACGCGATCAGCTGGACGGCAACAAACAGGTAGGTGAAGGGTCGAAGTCGAAGATCCCGCTGGACGTAGGCGACAGCAAAGGAGGTAGCAGAGATTCGTCTAGGCAAGAAAGAGATGCCAATATTACGATAGCGACGCAGACTTCAACAGTAGATGAATCGAATATTAGCGGAGTAAAATAACGAGGAAAAGTAGTCAAAAAATTTGTTTGAGGTATAACCAGTTCAGACCATTAAAATATGATTACATATGTTCCTGGGTATATGAAATGGGTGATTACGACTTTTTTTATAGGTTCAGACTTTATTTATAGCTGAAACCGTCGAAAATTTTAATAAATCAGTTTGCCCACTTTTTTATACATAACACCTCATAACTCTGGAAATACTCCGTATATTAAAATAATTTTTCTTGAGATGATATATAACATTTAAGCGAAGACAATAGTCATAATGTTTTCATTGATTTTTATTGTCATTTTTTTTTTTAATGGTATATGAACTTGAAAGTTTATATTTTGAATATGCTACTTTTCGACCAGTGACAAACTTTTTTATTTTTGAAATTTTCTGTATGTCACCAGCGTGAAAGTTTTAGCCAAAAGTACAAAAAAGTTATAAAAAAAACTCCAGTCCTCTAGGTGTAATACTTTTCGAGTAATCCACCCTCCAAAGCTGCACATAATAAAAAATAGTTGTTTCCGCGCGCGCTCACTGCAGTCCGTATCTCGTTTAGTTAACGTGCCGCTTTATATAACATAATATTATGTAAATGGATATCATGTTAATTGGCGATATTGTATTTCTTGTTTCATTTTTGCTTCATTGTAAGTAATGTTTTAAACAAAATATATGTATATAGTTATAGTGAAATGTCTACTGCCCTATAACAATGTTACTCAAAATTAAGCAATTTTATATAGTACCTTAACTTGTACAGTTTCAATATAAACACAATAATCATTTAAGTTATTCCACTACCTCAATATGTACATTTATGAAAAAAAAAATCGTTTAATAAATATGAAAAAAAAAATTACTTAAATATAATTTAGTAAAAATCTTCAACTTCAGAATCGGACGAGCATTCTTTGGCAGTAAGTAGTCTATTATCGCACGCATATTTGTAGTCGCTGCAACACTTAAGTCCTTGTGAAACACAAGAGCACCTATTATCATTACAATTTTTATCAGAACACCAAAATAATAGAGTTTTTCCCACAACATCTGGTACTGGATCCTCTAACGAGAAAATTGGGGGCCATGATTCATTTTCAAAAGTCTATCCATAGTTACTGGGATTCTCGAATGTCACTTTGTTTACGTGGCTACTGTACCATATTTTTAACTGATATATACATTTAAAATAAACATTTTAAACTATTAGTTATACTTAAAAATAATACAAAAATTATAGACATTTCAGAGTTTACCTTTTTAGATGTTGCTGGAATGCCTCATCCGTTGGAGGTAGTTCTGATGCTGGCCGATTTGTAGTTCGTGTTAACTTATAACGTGATTCGTTAAGGTTGCGAATTCCTGGCACATTGTTCTTATACAAAAACAGAATATATTGCTGACATACATCAATAGCGTCTTTTTCAGAAAGTTCTGGAAGCTTCTCGAGGTCTTCCAACTTGTCGACATGTTTACACAAAACATCAAAAGCCGTTTTTTTTTTCCTATTTTGTAAAATGCATTCGTTCTATCGCAACCAGTAAGACAGTGAACGGCTAATAATTTTTTACAAACTTTTTGTCCAATATTTGCTACAATTTGGGACAAAGGCACAAAGTACGTACTTGTATATTATATACTGCGGCCCAATTGCATTAATACGTTATGTTCGGTCATATCAGGAATTATACAGTAATAATGAATTAGCAAAATTAAAATATCAGTATTTACAGATTTTACTAAAATCGAATTGCAACTTGGAAGATCATTTAAGACGTGAAGTATTATTCTGGTATCTGCGTCTTTTTGGTTACTATTTAATTTTTCTAAACTTTGGGTATTACCGTTTCTGGTTATCAGAAAACAACTTTCAGTATTTTTAAATCCTCCTGCTATTATTATTTCTTCCTCATTATCAAGTATAGATGGTCCCTTTTCCAAAAAATAGTTGGTTAAATAATTTAATAATGATTGCTTATTTGAAAAAGACTTTATAAATTCTTTAAATTTCGGAACTTTTCGAGCACCGGATACTTTAAAATCCGCAGTAAAATCTCCACGTCTTTTTCTTTCGGCATTTTTTAATGAATTTGAAGAGTAAGTATCATACACCAAATTTATCAGTTTTGCTTTGTGTTTTCGTCCTTCCCTTAAAATTTTAGTAACAGATATCTCTGCAAGGTCGCTAAAAGTAATGAAAGAAGCAGCAACTAATTCTTGCACAGATATCATTCCGTCAATAATAATTGAATCTACGGCGGGACATTCGGTTATATTTGTTGCTAAACTTTCTATTTTTCTTGCTAAATCAGATTTTGCCGTCTTCCTCATCGTACCATCCTCGTGAAATAAAGATAGTGGAACCAATATTAATTCGTGCGTTAATATATCTGACAGGTCTAGCTCTTGAAAGCATGACAAAGCTAGTCTGTGCTAGACAAAAGACATAAACCCAAAACCTAATGCGCGTATAAATTCTGAAACATATATTGCGTTTTAGCGGGAGCGTTTTAAAGGGTCCTGTTTGGCGGCAATATGTTATCGCCGCGTTCTGTCGCTGCGTCTTCACCGCATATGTGTAGACTGTTCGATTTAAAATTATTGGTTGTCCTCATCCCGCCAAACAGGACCCGTTAAAACGCTCCCGATAAAACGCAATGTATGTTTCAGCTCTTAGGTTGGCGTCCGGGCGCCCGGCTCTGCAGTCGCCGCGCATGAATATCAATAAATATTTCAAAAACTATACTTGATAATTGATTGCGGTTTTTTTAAAAAACTTCTTTGTAGTTTTAGCTAAAACTTTTACGCTGGTGACACCTAGAAAATGTTACAAATAAAAAAGTTTTTCGCTGGTCGAAAAGCAGCTTATTCAAAATATAAACATTCAAGTTTATATACAATTTAAAAAAAATAAGAACAAAATCCATTAAAAATATTATGACTGTGGCCTTTGCTTAAATGTTATTTATCCTCTCAAGAAAAATTATTTTATTATACAGAGTATTTTCAGAGTTATGAGGTGTTATGTATAAAAAAGTGGGAAAATTGTTTTATTCAAATTTTCGACTTTTCTAGCTATAAAAAAAGTCTGAACCAATAAAAAAAAGTCGTAATCACCCATTTCATATAGCCAGGAACATAGCTAAACATATTTTAATGGTCTGAACTGGTTATACCTCAAGAAATTTTTTTTGAAGAAGGAAGCGACTTTTTATTTTTATTTTACTCCACTATATCGCACCTTCGGTAAGACAAGGGCACAATTGTCAAAAATTCGAAAATTGGGTTATATATGCCAAAATGCTTCAAAAACTCACCTTCACTTGGAGGAACAAAGGCACCTGTTGAGTTCATTAATATAACGCCAGAGGGAAGCAGTGCCTTTGTCTGATTGGTCCATTTATGCGCCTTGGCGCGACAAAATCTTTTTGGTCAGTTGCCGCGTCACCCGCGAGTGAAGTGATTGTGTGCTGGAGCGTTAAAGTCGTAAAGGTAAATATGGCCTGTTTTGCTTTTTGTTTCTGGAGAGACAAAGTCTCATTTACTACAATTATGGCTATTTTATGAGCATATATTCGGACGAACAAAGACGTTCAAATAGTTGTGACTTTGTACTTCTAATATATTTTCAATTTTGTAGTCTTAACTACAATTATGACTTTTTTATTCTAATACTTGTTTCATAAAGTTGTCATAAAAATACTTACGGCTTTGTCGTACCAATTTCGTTTAAATTTTAATAGCCTCATAAACAATTATGGCTTTCTTATTCCAAGGGGTTTTTTTATGAAGAAGATATTAAAATAATTGTGGCTTTTTGGTTTTAAGTTTTTTCGTATTTATACGGACGAGATACCTGACTTTCCAAAAAAAAAATCTGTATGAACACTTAATACTAAAAGGAGTAGAAATCTGCTGGCGCAACGAGAAGAAATAATTCTTTTTATAACTATTTTTAAACCATTTCACCAAACTAACTGCAATGAAATTTTTTTTTTGTAAAAATATCATTTTTATTCCGTACGAGTATAAAAAACCAAAGCCAGCGTTTTCGAGATCACATTTATGATTTTGCATTTATGTTTTTTCGGCATTTCTTAAATTTTCAGAACAAAATGGGCTCGCGAAGTAAGAAAATTTTGATGATGCTTGATGAAGAAAAAAACAGTAGGCAACCTCCAATTAAGGACAACTCAGGTATTTCCTGTTTGAAAAAGATCGAGTCCCATGACGCATCTATGCATTCAGACAATAATTCATTATTAATGGGTATACTTTATCTTCAAATTATTCCTATTAAAATAAAACTATATTTTTTACTCAATTTTACTATTTATTTTAAGATTCTTCTTCCAAAGCCAAGGTCGAAACATGGTTAAACAAAAATGAAAATGAAAATCAGAATCCAAGATCTGAGAGCAGCATTTTCGAAGAATTAAAGACACCGGCGTCTACATTAAACGAAACATCAGGTATGGATAGAAAATAACTGGAATGTTGATTAATGCTATAAATATTATCTTATATATTTATTTTTTTAACCTATAAATGAAAATCTACATTGAATTATCTTTTATTACTTATATTGATTTTTTTAGATTTAGAAAGCAGGGATCCTAAGTTAGTACAGTTGGTAAAAGATAATAACGTTCCAGAAGCAATTGATATTATTCCTATGATAAATACAACTTTAGGTACGAATTTAAAGTAACGAAACTTTTGATTGTTAGTCCATTATTGTCATACGTATTTTTTTCATAATTCTTGTAGGCTTCGAAATCCAGAATCCTAAAATAATTGAGAGCAATATTTCTGGTTCCTCAAATAATGGAGACTTTTCACCGTCGGAAGGATCAGAGTATAAGCTACCACGTCGTGCAAAAAAGCCAATACCTGTATATAAAACTAGACCTTCTACTCGTCGCGGCTCTTCCTCTAGTTCCTCAAGTACTTCGAGTTCCGACAGCAGCTCATCAAGTTCCGACCAGAGCTCATCAAGCTCAAATAGCAGCTCTTCTAGGTCTGCGACAAATGTGGCTGTCTTAGAGGATAGTGCTAATGCACATAGCGATAATATTATAGAACCAGGACAAACATTGAGCGTAAACGAAAATCATGTTGCGCCAGAATCTACTGAAAGGAAGTCTAGGAAACGACAAAAAAATAAACACGAATGGAAACAAAATATATCAAAGCGTTTAAAAAACAGTGGCCAAGAGTATGTTACAAAAAGGGGCAAGACTGTTCAAGCAAAATTAATTCGTCCTCCTTGCAAAGATACATGCCGACTTTCGTGCTCCACTAAAATTTCAGTTGAAATGAGAAATACAATTTTTAAGAAGTACTGGGAATTAGGAACACATCAAAGACAAAGAGACTTTCTGGCATCTTGTGTTAAAAAAATACAACCTGCAACCAGACGAATCACGATTAGACCTAACAGTACCTGTAATAAACCACCTAGAAAACCAAACTCATCTTACTACTTTATGATACATGGACATGAAGTCAGAGTCTGTAAGATTTTTTTGCTAAACACTTTGAGTATTGGTGAAAAAACTCTACGGAACGTAACTGATAAAATAACTGATAATGAGTTGTATATTATGACTCCTGTCGATAACCGTGGAAAGCACGGTAAACAATGTAAACTAAGTGATGAAGTCATACAATCGGTCCATGATCATATAAACTCGATTCCGCGAGTTGAAAGTCATTACTTAAGAAGTAATACAAGCCGAGAGTTTATAGATGGTAGTCTGACAGTAGCGGAGCTGCATCGCAGCTATAAAAATCTCCAGCAAGCAGCTGGCAAAGAGGCTGTAAATTATGACGCTTATCATCGCATTTTCAATAATGATTTCAACATAGGTCTGTTTGTACCCCGTAAAGATCAATGTGACGAATGTGAGGCTTACAAAAATGCTGTTGATAAAGAACCACTGTCGGCTAAGTACGAGTTACACTTAGAAGAAAAAAATCTGAGCCGACTAGAACTTCAAAAGGACATAGAAAATTGCAAGAACGTCGATAACCACAGTATAATAGCTATATTTGACTTACAGGCAGTTTTACCATGTCCTATTGGCCAATCTTCAGCCTTTTTTTTTATAAATCCAAGCTCAATTGTTATAATTTTACGGTGAGAGTGTTTACCTAGTTTATTAAATCTAAATAATTTTTATTTTTATTATTTTTAAGGTTTCCAATATCAATGATGATGAAACATTTTGCTTCTTCTGGCACGAGGGTCTTGGTAAGCGAGGAGCTAATGAAATAGGAACGTGCCTTTACATGTTTTTGAAGGAGCTTTCTGACAAGCAACCCGATATGGATATAATACTTTATTCAGATAACTGTTGCGGTCAGCAAAAAAATAAGTAAGTCTTCAATATTTAAAAAAATATTGATAAATAAATTACACATAACTTTTTTTAAAATTTTAGGTTTGTATTTGGAATGTATTACTATGCTGTCAATACATTACCTATAAAGTCTATTACACACAAGTTTCTAATTAGGGGTCACACCCAAAATAAAGCTGATTCAGTTCACTCAGTTATCGAAAAAAGCGTGAAACGTGCGAAGAACGTAGGGCCTATCTACTCACCATCTGAATATATAAGTCTCATCAAAAACGCCAAAAAGAGTGGCAATAAATTCATAGTTAAAGAAATGAACTTTGACTCCTTCTTTAATCTGAAGTTATTGTCTGATGAAACTTCTTTAAATCTTAACAAAGATGTTGATGGAAATATTTTTAAATTAACAGATATGAAAGCAATAAAGTTTACTAAAGGCTTAGGAATACATCAACATAAAAATAGCTACAAATCAGACACCTGGATAGAAGCAAATATTATAACAAGCCGTAATAAAAAAAAAATTGATGAGATTGTATTAAAGATGCTGTACACTGAGAAGTTACCAATTCAAAACCGCAAAAAAGAAGATATCCGTCAATTAATTGCTTCTAATATAGTTCCAAAATTCTATGAAACATTTTATAATGCCTTGTTTTAATTGCAACTTTCAGCGACTGGGTATTATCATAATTAAAAACTCTTTGAAAATTAAATATATTATGTACTTTTAGTTATATTATTAGTTTTATATAAGTTAATACTTTTTGCTAATAAAATGTTTTTGAGAAAAGAAAGTAATTTTGATTCCAAATAACTGAACAAATTAAGGTTGGATTACGGTCATAATAACAAAAGCAATTACATTTTGGTACGACAAGGGCATAAATGTGCATTTTTTATCTTTTTTACTATATTTAAAAAAAATGAAAGGTATTTTCGTCCTGTCAAAAACATGCCCTCATTCCAAAAACCATAAGGTATTTTTCATGCAAAGCAGAACTACCTGAAAGCAATATTACTGAAGCAATACGGTATTAAACGCAAAAAAAAAACTTTAAAGTGGTGTATTGTAAAATTTGAAAAAAAGCAATTATGCCCTTGTCTTACCGAAGGTGCGATATGGCGAAGTACGCTTTGCTTTTAACGGCAGCAGTTTACATAGAAAATAAGTACGGTGTTTTATGTGAGGCCATTGTATTACTAGATCCTGGCTCTCAATCTAATTTTATCACGGAAAGTTTTTGCGACAAAACAGGTCTAGAAAAGCAGAGAATTAATTACTCAATCTCTGGTATTGGTAACAGTGAGTCACTTGTTGCGAAATTTAAAGCAAATATAATTTTAAAATCGTCCTCTAAAGGGTTCGAAAGGAAAACAAGTTGTCTAATTTTACCTAAAATCACGCAACCTATGCCAATATGTTCATTTGATCCCAAGTTTTTAAATATTCCGCCCCATATAAAACTTGCCGATCCCCAGTTCAATGTAAAAAAGGATATTGATATATTATGCGGTGTGGGAATATTCTACGACGTTTTGTTAATGAATCAGATTAAATTGCACAATAATCTAACCATGCAATCTACAAAATTAGGTTGGATTCTTGGCGGTGAGATTAATTATCCTTCTATTGTAAATAACAGAATAATTTCTTGCTTATCGATTAACGACGAAATAAATAAAAATATTTCTCGATTTTGGGAAATAGAGGAATGTGGCAGTGTTGCCGAGGTTCACGATCTTTCCGAGACGCAATTTGTCGATATTTTTAAACGCGATAAAAGCGGGCGTTTCATTGTAAAAATCCCTTTTACGGACAAAATAAATCAGTTAGGCAATTCGAAAGCATTAGCGATTAAACGTTTTAATTTTTTGGAACGAAGGCTACTTAAGAATAATGAAATTAGACAGCAATATAATGATTTTTTATCGGAATACGAGGATTTAGGTCACATGACTCCTCTAAATGAGAGTATTGAAAGTCTTTCTGATGGCGACGCTTACTATTTGAATCATCACGAAGTCATAAAATCAACAAGTTTGACAACTCGCTTACGTGTTGTTTTTAACGGCTCTGCTTGCACTGATAATGAATTATCATTAAACGACGTTCAAATTGTAGGTCCAACGGTGCAAAATGACTTGTTAATGACACTTTTAAATTTCAGAAAACATGCATTTGTCTTAAATGCCGACATATCTAAAATGTATAGGCAAGTTGTCGTTGACCAATCGGATCGCAAATATCAAAGAATTTTCTGGCGCGCCGAGCCATCAGAAAACCTTAAATGTTATGAGTTAAATGTATTAACGTATGGTCTGGCGTCATCTTCGTATCTTGCTACTAGATGTTTATTACAACTTTCTATAGAAAATAAGAAAGAATACCCATTAGCGAGTGACATAATTAAAAATTGTTTTTACGTAGATGATCTGCTTACAGGCTCCGACTCAAAGTCGGAACTATTACAAATCCAACGAGAAGTAAGTAAAATTCTTTTAAGTGCGGGATTCGAACTACGAAAATATCTTTCTAACGTACCGGAACTATTTAAAGAATTTGATATAAACCGTACATTAGACGCAAGTATATTGCATCTGGGTGAAAATGAAAATAGCAAAACGCTAGGCGTTTATTCGAACTCGCATAGCGACACCATAGAGTACCGGGTTGAAAATTTCTTTGATTTTTCCAGTGTAACCAAAAGATCAATACTGTCAATCACAAGTCAAATATTTGACATATTAGGTTTAGTAGGACCAGTCATAATTTGCGCGAAAATAATATTACAATTGCTCTGGAAGGAAAATCTATCTTGGGATCAAGAGGTGTCTGAGGTTATCCGAGAAAAATGGATTTCCTTTTGTAGGGATTTAAGTTATATTAACAAATTACAAATACCGAGATATGCATTTATTATGAATGCAATTAAAATCGAGTTACATGTGTTTGCTGACTCGTCAGAAAAAGTCTACGGCGCTTGCGCGTATATACGGTGTCAATTAAACGAAGAAGAGTATTCTTGCAAATTGATCGCGGCGAAAAGTAAAGTAGCTCCAATTCGGCCAATTACGTTGCCTAGATTAGAGCTAACAAGCGCAGTTTTGGCATGCAAATTAGCGGAAAAGTAAAGCAGTCGTTAAAAACAAAATTTGATAGTTGTTTTTATTGGAGCGATTCCACAGTGACGCTATGCTGGATAAAAGGTCCTGCTGAACGGTGGAAAACATTTGTCTCAAATCGCGTGGGAGTTATTCAAAATAAAACTAATATTGACGATTGGTACCACGTTAGATCCCAAGACAACCCAGCCGATTTAATTTCCCGCGGAGTATCCGCAGAATCTTTAATTAATAATACATTTTGGTTCGAGGGTCCACACTGGCTAAAACTTACTCAGTCGTATTGGCCTCACAATAAAATTATTGATGCTAATCTAGAGATTCCAGAACAGCGTGTTCAATCAAACTTAACAGTTGCAAAAAATGATTGTGACATTTTTTCTAAATTTTCGACTTTGATTAAATTACAGCGTGTAGTTGCGTATTGTAAAAGATTTATTTTCAACTGCCGCTGCAATAAGAATAATCGGCAATCAGGTGAGTTGGACCCAAAAGAATTGCGTGATGCGCTAAATACTGTTGTAAAAATATCTCAAATCCAATCTTTTAGATGTGAATTAAATGATCTAAAAAATAACGGTAAGGTAAGTAATTCAAGTAGCATATTGTCATTGCATCCATTTCTCGATAATGATGATATCATTCGTGTTGGTGGTCGGATACAAAGGGCTAATATAGCCTATTCTAAAAAACATCCGATAATTTTACACAATAAACATAAATTAACAGAGCTTATTATGACCAATGAGCATGCGCGTTTAATGCATTGCGGCCTTCAACAGCTTTTATATTCCGTGAGAGAGAATTTCTGGCCAATCTCGGGTAGAAGTTTGGCAAGATACGTCTTTCATAAATGCGTAATTTGCTTCAAAGCAAAACCGAAACCATGCAATTATGTTATGGGCAATTTGCCGGGAGAAAGGCTTAATCAGTGTATTCCCTTTTCCAATACTGGCTGCGATTATGCAGGTTTTTTCTTGATTAAAGACCGGAAAACTCGTGGATACAAGCTGATTAAGGTCTATGTCTGTATTTTTATTTGTATGGCCACAAAGGCTGTGCATCTCGAGCTGGTGACTAGCCTTAATAGTGATGCATTTTTAGCCACATTTCGGCGATTCACTGTAAGAAGGGGAAAGCCTTCCAATGTTTTTTCGGATAACGGTACTACTTTTACTGGCGCTAATTCCGAATTGCAACAATTTTTTAAGTCTAATTCCGAGACAATTAAAAACAGTATGTCTAACGATGGAGTAAGATGGCACTTCATACCACCTCGTGCCCCAAACTTCGGCGGAATTTGGGAGGCGGGAGTTAAGAGTTTCAAGCACCATTTGAAGCGCGTGGTCGGTAATACACGACTAGACTACGAAGACTTTACAACAGTACTGACCAAAATCGAATCAATTCTGAACTCTAGGCCTCTAAGTCCATTGTCTTCAAGCCCCGACGATTTTCAGCCATTAACTCCGGGCCATTTTTTAATAGGCCGATCGTTGGTTTCGTTGCCTGATCCTGACTACAAAGAAATCAACGTGAATCGTCTGTCAAAGTATCAGCTACTCCAGCAACTTATACAACATTTCTGGTCCCGCTGGTATAAAGAGTACATGTCGGAACTTCAATGTCGCAGTAAATGGAAGCAGCACGGATCCAGTTTGATTCAAATTGGCGACCTCGTTTTGGTTAAAGACGATTTGTTACCCCCTCCGAGAAGACCGCGTCATTCGAGTAGTATGTGTGAAGTTTAGTGACGGAAAATGTGCTCGACGCGCGGTTAGCAAAAATTTGTGTTTTGCCAATAGACAAGACTGAAGGTACTTTCCTATCCAATAGTAATTGAAATATCTGCATATTTCAAGGTCGGCGGCATGTTGCGTCGATCCGAACAATAATATACCGAATATTAATCGGACAGCTGGTAGCTAGAGAAACGAAGAAAAAAAGAAGTCGCTGAGTAAACAAGACGCAAATAGACTCTAATTTTATGTTCTGCCTTGTTAAGTAGAATTTTTCATAATTTTCAATACATCATTCCTAATAAGAATCAGTTAATTATTATACAGTCCAAAGTGTCGAAACCCTACAGTGTAACAGAAGTTTCAGTTCAGATATGCGCACATAGTGCACACGCTTTTTTTGTATGTAATTTTATATTTCAATAAAGTTATAACATACTCTATATTTCATTTCTGTTTAATATTATTTCATCTTGCCAAGATGTACTTCCTATTCCTGAAAAATAATCTGTAAATTTATCTCATATTAATCGTGCTTCTCTTGTTGACTGATTTAAATTTCTTCCTCCTACATCAGGTAAATTAAATTAAATTAAATGCCCAAAAGCACCTATATTTACATTTTCTGGTTCTATAATAGTATATTGTGTAACTAGGAGGAAAAGCAAAACATTCCTGGACGACTGTGGTAGTTGCTGGACGAGGCGCAGCCGAGGCCAGCAACACAGGAGTCCAGGAATGTGCTTTTCCTACGAGTTGCACATACTATTTTTTATCCGATCGAAATTAATTAGAATACGTACTTATATAAATAGAGCCAAATATTACTCTAAATAAAAACGGTGTTTTAAATTTAAACTCAACATCATGTCAAGTTTTGAATCGAGCGAGCTTGAAGTTTATTACGTAGCTACGGAAACTACAGCTAAATGTTACTTTTGATAGACGTCAGATCTGATAAACAATGCGTTTGAATCTGACAGAAATATTACATTCCCGGCCTAGGACGGGAATGTTACATTGCCGGACAGTTATTTTCTATTCTTGTACAGTTATTGCATGTTGCCAAGCAACGAATACAATATACTGGAATCATGACTTTTGCGGTGAGAAAACACATCGGAAAGGTGTCGTTTTTCGTTCGATCGGATAAAAATTTATTTTCCTCAATCCTAATAAAATTATGTAATACACAGGCAGCTTTGCAATTGGGGATTCAAAAATCCTGAATTTTGCAGCTAGAATTCCAAACCAACACTCTATCACTTGTCTTGCATGGGAAAGTCTGTAGTTAAATCTTCTTTTTTCTATATTTAAATCTCTTCTAGGATATGGTTTTAATAATTTTTTTGCTAAACGAAATGCTTCATCCCCAATGAATACATATGGTAAAGGGACATCGGATTTGCTTATTGGTTTGTCATCAGGCAATTCTAATAAACCATTACTGAACATCTGTCCAAACTTTGATATATTAAATACTCCTCTATCGCTATTATTTCCAAAACTACCTACATCAATCATTGTAAATAGATTTTTGGCATCAACAATTGCTAACAATATTATTGAATGGAACTGCTTATAGTTGTAGAATAAGGATCCACCATTATTAGTTTTTTTAATTCGAACATGATTCCAAATCCAATCAACTGTTCCTAAGCAGTTTGGAAAATGTTTTCCTTTCATAAACTCCTGGGATATCTTCACAAAGTCATTCTTGTTTGGGAATTTTAAATAATCATCATTCAGAGCATCATAGATTATAGGTAACATTTCAGATACAATCTTTCCTATACAATTATGACTTATGCGAAATCTAAATGAAGCAGAATGGTAGTTTTTCTCCATTAACTAGGAATCTAAAATGTATGCAATTTTAAATAAAACTTGTACAACTATTTTTCTTAAATATTTACGTACCTTATTGTAACAGCCAATAGTTTCTTCAAACGAAATTGTTTGCCTTCAATGTGTGTGACCCAAATTCAAAAGGGCTTTTGTCTTTGAAACCAACAAGTTATATGTCGTTTCTGGTTCCGTCATTCTATAACTGTAAAACATTAGGTCATCTACATCCAACTGTGGTTTTAAATGAAAGTATTCTCCTAATGACTCTGTATCAAGAAATATATCTCGTACCCACCAGCCGCGGCTTCTCAATAAGGCCATTTGGTCAATGACCCACCTAATTAACAGTTGATAGTTACTTTTAAAAAAGTGCCATGCGAAAACTCCTCAATTTGTCCGGTTGATGCTGGATGCCCGGCCTTATTTTAAATTCACCTTATGGCTTTTTACGGCAATTAGAGAACCGAAACTAAGACAGAGCGCTTAGATACGCGCTTTCTAAGGAGTTAAAAAGAGACACATAGTTGATGAAATTGTCAACGGCCGACCAATGGTATAGTGTGTAAACTGAGCGTTGATCGTTACGTCATAAATCCTGACGTCAGATCAGTTTTGAAGCATGTCCTGAATTGGTTCACAAGAGTCTTGGGAGGAGCATAACTTACGCTTCGCGCATGATCCATTCGTGTCGGTAAAATAGACGGCTATTGCTGTCGATCTCGAATGTGAGGTTAGATATGACGCTGCTGAATTCAAAACCAAAACAATAACAAACAACATATCATGCTCATGAACTCGTGATTCATAGATTTAATTTAAAGAAACTAACCGATAAACATGTCTTTTTTCACTCTGGTAAGATAACATTTGGATCTCCAATATGAATATTTTAATTTTATGCAATCTACTTTGTTTTAGGTGAAGAAAAAAAGTCTTGTGAGGTTTCCAATAGGAACTTAAATTAACAACACAATACAAACAGAAATATTCTAGTGTTCTAGTAAAATTCCAGCAGACATTCTTAGATATACAGGGGGTCTTGTTATCTTGTGTGAATAAAAACATCTAAAACCTGCGAAATTTCGAATAATAAGTGGAATCTTTGCTATGAGAAAAGTTATGTATTTATGCATGTGATATGTTGTTAATTGAAGAAACATTCAATTCAAAAGCAATGTACTCAATAGTGTATAAAAAATCTCAAAGACATTTTTAATATCAGATATGCAACTGAAACGTGATTTGGACCTTTTCTTTACCAATTAATTTTTATTTGTCATACGATTGTGAACTTGTAAGCATCTGTAAAGTGCAGTAAACAAATTAATAAAAAGAGATATTTACCATTGCAGTAAACTTTGGCATACATTTAAATTTGATTGTAAATGCCATTTTATTCCTCGGTTAGCTACAGTTTTTGTTGTCTTATCATTTAATTAATCATTTCACATTATAGCAGTGTTCTGTAGTTAATAAAATTGAAAGACCTCAAACATGTAGCTTTTCTTTAGTTTTATATATGTAGGTAAGTAAGTTTTGTTTATTTGTATTTTGCAATGGTTCAAACGCTTAGATTCGTAAAACTTTATTTAATTTTTGTACAAGTTTTGCTTATTATGTAGCTGTAAATATCGCCATTACGGCCTTAGTTCAAACTTTTAATAATATTTATGCTATTTTTAACATAGGACATCTCATATAAAATATATTAAATGGGTGATAGTATAGCACAATATTGTATTTGAGTCTGTTGTACTTCAGTTATAACCACAACTAACTAAAGTAACTTAAACAAAGTGGAGTAGATTGATACCATAAAATAAAACTCAAGTATGAAAGAAAACGAAAACAATGCTAATTTATTTCCAAAGAATGCCTAAATGTTTATGAAATGGAAAACAAAACATTTTATATAACTTAAAGTGTGCTATAACATGATTCATATACAACAACAGTAAAGGTCTGGCGTATATGTGTTAACTTTAACAATTTAAAATCATATTTTTCTTTATACAAACACAAATGACAGACAAGACAAAAGATAATAAAACTAGAATTCAACTCATCATAAAAAACAATAATTCACTCATTATAAAAAAAATATATATCACACAATCGATGGAAAGAGATGTTGTAATTTAAGGGTCATAGCATAGAAATAGGACTCCTAGAAGGCTAATATATAAGAGTATATAAGCAGATCTACTCACGAAGGAAGAGAGACAAAATATCCATGTGTAAGACAGAAACGCTGAGTTTCGTAGCTTTTGCGCGTGCCTGTCTGTATAAGGGTATGTTGAGTATTAAGTTGAAGGAATTTTTCTCAAATAACACCGAAAACGAATTATAGTACTATGAAACACACGGCAATAATAAAAAACACAAGAACTCTTTACAAAACTGAACATCGAAAGTCGAAAAGCAAAGAAAACAAGAATTCATGATGGCGTCCGATCGGGTCCACGTCCTTGCAATCTCGCAACGTTGCCAAGTATAAGATATGTAAAGTATTAGGTTTTAACGTAACACAAAAATTATTAACATAATCAAAAATCTTAGCAACATATACTTCGAAAATATTAGAGTAAATTTATAATATGAAACAGATTTAAAAAAATTCCGTTTCGGGGTTTACTTCCCACGTTTTTCAGTAGTCATCTAATTAAAATACACATAAAACGGTAAATTTCTCCTAGTTTGGCAACGGTGTTGTTATATAAACTGCATGTAAGCAAGTAAATATAAGGTCTTATTTACATGCCCGCGCAAGCGTATTATCACCCAACCCCTATTGTTTTCTCTCTTTCTCCGTGAGGGACTTCTCACTCTATCAGCCTTCTAGGAGTCCTATTTCTATGGGTCATAGTATCTTCTGTGCTTATGAGCACACTGTTTCCTGCTCATCGCTAAAATAATACCCATCATCATCATCCGAGTGACAAGAATTGAGATCGATAATGACCGGTAATATATCCGAAGCATCTCTCCTTTTTCCAGTCCTCGTTAATTGTATTATAGCATTTGTGTGATGAACATAAGTTCTCTATTTTTTTAGTGTAATCTAAAACATATTCTCTTATAAAATAGCAGTATCTAAAAGTTGGACTAGATTCTTACCTTTTGAAGTGTTTCATTCCACAAATTTAAAACAGTTTCACTTGTGACAGGATCCTGTCACTGACAGGATGTTTTGAACTGATACATCCGCTTGTGACAGGATGTATCGAACTGATACAAGCCTCATAGTAACGCTTACGTTCTGACCATATATACCATCTCATTAGGATTATATTAGCAGATCAGTGGATATCTGCACTATGTCAATATTCATCAGATTCGTTTGCAATGAACGCAGTGTGAGATGTTCGCCTACAATAAAACCGAAATAATGAATAAATTATTTAAAATAATGAAAAATTAAATGCAGATTATCTTTCTCATACATAGCATACATGCTCTCCTTATAGTATGGCCATGAACTTTGTGAAGAGGCTCTCCATGAGAGGAAATAATAGCAACATTTGCCTTGGTTTTAAAGTCAACAAGTTTCTAGACTGCCTTTCAATGCATTCTTTACCCAGTGACTGACGATATTCCTAAAGAACTCATCAGAAACTCTCTACAATAAATAATCCTACTCTTTATATATTGTTAAAACTGCACTTTTGTATCAACTTACATTAGGTATATACTGCACTCACGGGTAAAAGCGTTTTTCCTGCTGCTTTTTCGTGATTAAAATAGTCTATTAGTTTTAAAATGTGAACTTGCTCATTTTCAGGCATTTTCAACTGCGATAAAAATCACAAATAAAAACAGAAAAATAAGTTGGACGAACTTCAAATAAAATAAATAAATATATATTTGACACTGACAGATGAGGAATTTCATTCATCGCATGCGCAGCTCAACGTACGTCCGTGACGTCAAATTTCTGTCACCCCCGATTAACGGTGGTGTGAGAGAGAAAGACAAGGTATGACGTAACGATCAACGCTCGGTTTACAAACTAAAGTCCGTTCAAGTCTATTGCGCTGTTACGTCATATCATTCCATCTTTCTTTATGCAATGAACGTATGTACTAAATTGGTCCGTCAAATTGGAATCTTTGACATCGATTTGCGTCAATGTCAGAATATCATAACGAAAATAACAGATTTAATTCATTTATTGATTTATTGGTAGTTGGTTTGTGTTGTACGCTAATAATTGCTAATAAAAATCGTTTTGAGATGCCCCACCGGTTCAGTGAGAAAGAGCAAGCTTTAATTT
>MU185672.1:43714-64320 GCA_016904865.1 Pissodes strobi | reverse complement strand
TCCACTATGCTTTACTAAATTTTTCGTGAGAAGTATCTCTCAAGTATCTATCAAGCCACTAACCAAACCACTACTTGCAAACTGCTATACCTAGCTAAATAGCTGGAAACGTGAAAGTCGGATACGTCGATCTCTGAAAATCCCCCATTCTGTAAACAAACATAGCCGGGACAAGTGTAAAATATATCGCCTATTGCAAGAACTCAAGTACGAACGAGACGCGAGACGATAATTGATATCGATATAGGTACAATATTTGTTTTGGTTCTTTAAGGAGTGGCGTGCGCGTGATAAATAGGTTACGAATATTTAAATTTGGGAAATTTAAAAATATCGTGAGATTTTATTAATTTATCGTTAGTTCGTGAGATCGATTCCAGTTTCGTGAGATCTCGCGATAAATCGTAAGATCTACGATCCCTGTACAGATCTGAATGTGGCATAATAAAGCAGGCTTTTTCTTCCAAAACAGAAAAATATAATGAGACAGGCGTAGAACCTGGCTCCATCTGTTGTCGAGGCGTCGAATTGTTTCGATTGCAAACCCAACAAACTAGTAGAAAAGCAAATAGTGCACCACCTATCAAATGTATATTGAAGGAAAAATGTGAATATATCGCACCTTCAGCTTCTTGGTCGATATAATATATATGAAAAATGTTTCGCAAAGATTATACGATATTGTAATCTTTTGCTAGTGAAACTACAGAATTCAATGTGGCATAATAAAGTAGGCTTTTTCTTCCAAAACGGAAAAATATAATGAGACATGCGTAGGACCTGGCTCCATCTGTTGTCGAGGCGTCGAATTGCTTCGATTGCAAACCCAACAAACTAATTTCGCATATTTCCTTCAATATACATTTGATAGGTGGTGCACTATTTGCTTTTCTACTAGTTATATATATGAAATCCGCTGCACAGTCGCGACAAGCGATCGATTTATTTAGGTACCTTTATTAGGGAGCACTCGCTCTTGTTCAGTAGATTTAGCGTTGTAAGTGTATTGTTCCTGATCTAGTTTTCTAACCTCTAAGAAGAGTGCCTTTATGGTCAGATAGAGTTTGGTTAATAATTGATTAACGAAGACAGCGCTCAATCTTCTGATTTGATAGTTAATTTAGCTGCTCAGGGCATCATTTATTATTGGCGTACCTAGTTTTAGTTATAAACATATAATTAGATTGTAGAGCGACATTGAGACGAGAATTCATGGTTTGCGCGCCTTAACAAACAATTGAATGAGGGTCTTTTATTTATGTTACTTGAACTTGGTGATCTTTAAAGAAAGAACGTAAATTTATATTTTTAATTAGTTTGTTTTGTTTCTAACGCTGGTTATATTGCGTAACAGTTCTCTTTGAACCTTGTTTAGCCACCATAAAATAATTACCTCGAATATTTCAGTGAGCAAAGTAACCTGATTATTACTAGTAGTTTTTTCCTTATCTATCGAGTAATCATATCGGGCTTTTATTGGAGCAAGATAATTTGATTAATAATTGTGATTTTTTTCCGTTAACCATCAAGTAACTGAGTAAAATTTCTGACTTATAGAATAATAGTCAATACTAGTCATATTATTAAGAGAAAGTGGTATAGAGTACCGGACACAATTGTAGTACCTTCTCTTGTCCATTTAACTGGAAAAATCATCGCTTCATTCTTTTTCCTACTGGATCTATTGAGTAATAAACCAACTTTCTATTTACTGAATTTACCTGTGTTATTTAATTATTCGATTACCTAACTACCTATCTGCGGAAGGAAAGATCAAAGAAAATAAAGACCGTAAGTAAAGTTGATTTAGTTTATTTGTGCTCTATGTTTGAAATGTTTTGGCTCAACTGAGTCACCATAACTGCTATAGATTATTATTGGCTTTATCATTAATACTTAGTTTTTTTGTGATACTTTTCAATTTTTAATACTTGCTTACTTACTTACCTTTCATTTTTAAATTAATACTTGGTTGTTTATTTTATTTTTCAATTGTTTGTACTGATCGGGCATTCGAATCTACTTAATTTTGAATTTATTTAAATAATTTTCTTTTGGTAGTTGCGAAGCTTAGGCTAAAACGAGTACCATATTTCAGCTTTGGGGCATTTCTTGCTTGTACCGCCTACAATCTGTATAAAACCCACCCCTACTCCCCGGCATTCGAGCTAGGGCCTATTTACACGCTTTGAAGACGACTTGTTCTAGCTTACGCATCTATACTTGTAAATTCACTCAATTTCAATTTTATTTTTTTTAATTTTGATATTATTCACCCTCGGTCTCTTCTAAGCTGAGATGAAGGTTTTGCGCCAATTAGAAAAAAAGAAAAGGCGTGGCAGTGATACCTGACAAAATAAAACATTCAGAACTGACTGTTAGAACGTGGCTTGTTCGAGCTGGTGACAAGACGTTAGACGATCGTTGCAAGACGCTGGTTAAAATATATTCGGATTAACAGCGAAAGTTAAAAAGAAAAACAAGGATAGCAGATACAGAGATGCGTACCTCAAGGATGGCCTATACACTGTGACTGTGGTGAGTACATTAAAAAGAAAAGTTAAATGTGCCTACTTGCCTCAAAAAATTATTTTACATTAGTTTTCCAAGGTTTTTCGTCAATATGTGTTTCATTTTTGGAATTAATTCGGCTCTTCCAACGAGACAAGATTACCAAAAAAAAAATAATAACAAGACCAGCTAGAGGGAGTTTAGATTTTGTTACCGTTAAATACAGGATGTCCCAGAGAAACGGTAAAAAAACCACAGATTCCTGGGCCCAAAACAAGCCGATTTTTCCTAAACGTATACCCTAAGATGCTTCCTTTCTAATAAGGGACTGTCAATAGAAAAAAATTGGGGCCTTTGTCGATCTCATAAAGAGGCTACGGCGCGATTTGCATAGAAATGGGGGTAGTTTTTTTTACCATTACCGCGATATATTTGCCTTTATATGGTCATCAGATGTTAAAATGTCTTAAACAGTCACATCAAAATTCATTTCATCAAAATTACCCAATCTGTTTCTAATTGTTTTGAGCCCAGTCAGCGGTTTTTCAATGTCACGGTTTTTTTGTGACCCTGTATAAGTTCCGTTATAGAATATTTTAAATTTAATTTATTTATGTGAGTTAAGAAACTATGACTATACACTTTAATAGAAATACGTTCCTACATAAGTATAAAATATTGCGTTCTCTGTAAAACGCTCAGCAAGGCAACATTGGATTTTTTCCAAGGAACTTTGTGATCTTATTGCTATTGATTGGGATATTTCTAACTGTTTTTCAGATTAATTTTAATCATTCCCACAGAACAAATGTTGTGGAAGAAAACGAGAAATCTTTTTACAAAATATTTCGAAGACAGCATATGGCCGAGTGAAGCAAAAGCTTTTCATAGGGTTTCTCTAATGGCAGGTACATCAGTTGATAAATTAGTCAAAGTTCTTTCAAATGACTAGTGTAGGTGACGTTGACTAGAGCGATTACATTCGATGGCTTCACGATGCAATCGATTTGCAGCAAGAGCCGTCGTGGTCTAGATGGTTAGGTCTCACTTCGGCGACTATCGGCGGCGGCCCGGGTTCAAACCCCGTTGCTTTTGTTTATTTTGTTTACGGCTAAGTTTCTAAACAGTTTTTTCTTGATTTTGAGTATGTCTTGGGCTAGTTTTGGTTAGCAAACAGTTTTTTCCTGATTTTGGGTATATCTTGGGTTACGTTTGGGTTAGCACCTGGTTAGTTTCCTTTTATTGAGCTCCCGCAGCGAGCAGCAACGAGCGGAGGGCCATGCGAAAAGTTAAATATTACTTATTGTAATATATATACAGCAGCTTGTATGTGTTTCCGCGAAAACATTCACAAAGAATCTCCCTTCTTTGAATGAATTTGACGTATGTATCCGCATTTGTAACATTCGACCTTGACGCCAGCCAAAATCTGACACTCGTGATTATGTTACGAGCCCATCAGCTTCCATTTTTGAATGACAAGTTTGAAGTCAGAAAGAAAGAAATTGTTGCAGGAGGGGCGGTCACTGAACCGGTCTATCCCCCTTGCTTCCCATTCGATTTGGGTAAATGCTACATGCGAAGCTCACAGTGAAACGAACAACAATATCATAAAATCTGCTGAGCGTTGCATGTTTAAGGTTGATAATCGCTCGCGTTGTTTATAGTTTGCCTTTAATGTTTATATAATAATTTCCAAGTTCAAGTTTAAACTTAGGACAGGGCGATATTTATTTAGTAGTTTATGCATTTTAGTAGTTCACAATATAGATGCCACTATGTCACATGAATATCATTTTTTTCTTCTTATTTACTTGTTATTTACATTCTAACTTCTGGTTTTGTATGTCATTAACTTTAAATTTTCCTTGTTTTGACGTTAATATTTGAAAACACTGAGTTTTGATTTAACCAAAGTCATAATACAACATACTACTAAAATACACACCCTGCTTAGTTCTTTATTTTTAAGAATTTTGAGAAAATATGGTTCCCAGAGAGAGAACTAACATGGTCAGTTGTAAAATTTTTTGACGATGACTCAGTAAGTGTTGTACCAAGTTGCTGCATACACAATCAGGATAAATGTTATTGGCCGCCCTTAGTTGCCGATAAAATTACACAATCTATTAAGACAGGATTACTGAATACATGTTGGCCAAGTAATAAAATTTCTGTATTTAGGAATGCGATTTGCGTTAGGTAATGTTTTAATTGGAAGCCTTTATAAACTATATAATAATTATAAGGTAATAAAAAGCCATTTTTTACTTTTAGCCCAATTTGGTTAGTCAATAATTCTTGAATTGGAAAATTTAATTTAGAGGCAATTTTTCATTTTCAGTGTAGCATTTTCAAATTTTGGCATGAACAAATGCTACAGCTTTACTTGGTTTATACTTATTTTTATTTAAAAACACAATTTAGTTTGAATTATTCCAATATAGGTACAGTGTATGTAGTACATTACCTTGTTTTGTCTTGAAAGTTATTGAATACACTTTCTATATTTACATTTATGATGTACTAGATACTCATGATATGATCAGAGTACAAATAATATCGAGTAGATTCACTCAGCAAAAATCGTTTGATGTTTTTGGATCAAACGCAAAAGCCGCAGCACGGTAAAAAAATTGTTTTTACTCAGACTGCAGCAGCGAACAGTCTGTGAGGGGAGATTCAAAAAGTATTAGCTGATCCAAAATTATTTCCTCGGTTATTATTTGATACTTGATATTTCAAAGAGCGATTAAGGTCATTTCTAATACGTGATTCAAATGAATAAAACTATGTAACAAAGTTATACAAAATAGTAACGTATACTAAATTCAAAAACATTATAAATAAAGGTAATACCAATTAAAATAATTTATTTGGCAGTTTGTAACTTGATGCATTTATTAAAAACAGGTATAAAGCAGAAGGTTCAAAATATCTGACAAATATTGTGGGAATTTAAATATAAAAAATGACATATTAAGCTAGTAAACTACATTTATAGCTTCTTAAAGGTCTTAACACTGCATTACTCGCGCTACGAGTATTTGTCTCACATTTTCTGCGAAATCGTCAGTTTTCGGAGATGGCTTTGCGAGCGGAGCTGTCCTCCACTCTAGCTGACTTATTTGGCGTCTTCTTTAACATGGCCAATTAATCGGATGCATTTCTCAAATGATTGGCTGCATTTGTGAGAATTTCTCTCATCGCGCTATGTTTGCCGTAGTACTTTTAACATTGAAAATGTTTCTGTTTTCTTGTTATGGGGCATCAAATTGTGAAGAACTGCATGCTACATTTGCCTCACGACGTCATGTGCGTGAGAGATCATGTTAGTTTGGGTTAGGGTTTATGCGGACGTAATAGGTTCGAATGACAAATATAAATTAAAACTAACTGAAACTAACCAAAAGTTTATTGAACTACTAAACTAAACTAACCAAAAGTAACCCAAAGCACCAAAAAGGATTAAAATGAATCGGAACAGATTAAAAAATTAAAGTAAGTTAAAGGTAACTCAAATTAACCGAACTTTTGCGGCCAACCAAAACTAACCAAATACATTAAAATTGATTATAACATATCGAATCCGGGTCAGATTACTAAATTAAATTGGACCTAACTGAAATTAACCGAAAGTTAATTGAACAACTAACCAAAAGCACCAAAAAGAGCTAAAGATTAAAAATATTGAAGTAAGTTAAAATTAACTTAAATGAATCAAATTTTGGCGACTGACCAAAACTAACCGAAAACATTAAATTTGATTATAACGTATCGGTGTCGATTCAAGTGACTAAAATAAATTAAAACTAACTGAAATTAACTGAAAGTTTATTGAGCGACTAGCCAAAAGTAACCAAAAGCCCAAAAAGGGCTACAGCGCATCGGAATAGTTTAAAACATTAAAATAAGTTAAAACTAACCCAAATTAACCGAATTTTGGCGATTATCCAAAATTAATCAAAAACATTAAAATTGTTTATAACGTACCGGCACCGGTTCAAATGACTAAAATAAACTAATTGAAATTAACCAAAAGTTGATTGAACGACTAACCAAAATTAACCAAAAGTAACAAAAAGCATAAAAAATTACTAAAACGTATCGGAACAGATCAAAAATATTAAAGTAAGTTAAAAATAACCCAAATTAACTGAATATTAGCGACTAACCAAAAACATTAAAATTGGTTATAACGTATCGGAACCGGTTCAAACGACTAAAATAAATTAAAACTAACTGAACCTAACCGACAGTTGATTGAGTGACCAACCAAAACTAACTATAAAAGTAACCAAAAGCACCAAAACGTGCTAAAATGTATCGGAATAGGTTACACAAATTAAAGTAAGTTAAAACTAACCAAAATAAACCGAATTTTCGCTGCTAATCAGAAATAATCAAAAGCATTAAATTTTATTGCAACGTATCGGAGTCGGTTCAAATGAATACCTCCGTGGTTTCATGCGAGTGATTTTTCAAGGTCGCGTCACGACACGGAACGGTTTATGAAAAATTGATTATAACGTTCGATAAGCCGAAAATCAAATTATATACCTTAAAGCCGTAACTTCTTAACAATAGTCTTAAACCAGCTTAATTTATTGAAAAATTCACAGTCCTGCGCAAAGATGCAACCGGGAGGACATTGAAAATGATGAATAAAAACTCAAAAATGTGATTTGTGTTGTAATTCAAATAGTTTTTAAAAGCAGAGTTAAAAAAAGTAAAAATACAAACACGAGTGTTTAAAATATATTTAATTAAAGAAATGCCTTTTGAACGTTATAATTTTTTTTAACATATAATTATAAAAAAATAAAAAAAAGTGCGGATATGAAGATCTAAAAAATTACCCTCCACTTGTAGATAGGAAAATTTATTAATATATAATTAGCCATGACGCTGTTGTAATATTTCTAACCTGTTCCGACTTGTTTTAGCTCGTTTTAGCGCTTTTGGTTACTTTTCGTTAGTTTTGGTTAGCCGTTCAATTAACTCTCGGTTACTCTCAGTTGGATCCAATTTATTTTAGTCATTTGAACTGACTTCGATACGTTATAATCAACCTTAGTGTTTTTGGTAACTTTTGGTTAGTCGCCAAAGTTCGGCTCGTTTTAGTTAGTTTTAACTTACTTTAGTTTTTGTAACCTATTCCGATACGTTTTAGTGTTTTTGGTTACTTTTGATTAGTTTTGGTTAGTCATTCAATTAGCTTTCTGTTAGTTTTAGTTGGTTTTTATTTATTTTAGAATCTGAACCGGTTCCAATACGTTACCAGTATAACTAATTTTAATGTTTTTGGTTAATTTTAGTTAATTGCCGAAATTCGGCTTAGTTAGGTGAATTTTAACTTACTGTATATTTTTAATCAGTTTTGATTTATATTTTCGCCTTTTTGGTGATTTTGCTTAGTTTTGTTTAGTTGTTCAATCAACTTGCGGTTAGTTTCAGTTAGTTTCAATTTATTTTAGTTATTTGAACCGGTTCCGATACGTTATTACCAATTTTACTGTTTTTGGTTAGTTTAGGTTAGTCGCCAAAATTCGGTTAATTTGGAATAATTTTGTCTTACTCCAATATTTTTAATCTATTACGATATGCTTTAGCCGGTTTCGGTGCTTTTAGTTACTTACTTTTGGTTAGTCATTCAATCAGCTTTCGGTTACTTTCAGTTAGCTCCAATTTATTTTACTGATTTGAACCGGTTCCGATATATTGTAAACAATTTAAATGTTTTTGATTAAATTATGTCAGTCGCCAAAATTAGGTTAGCTTGGGTTAGTTTCAACTAACTTTATTATTTTTAATCTGTTCCGATAGGTTTAAGCCCTTAGTGCTTTTGGTAACTTTGGCTAGTTTTGATTAGTCGTGCAATCAACTTTCTGTTAATTACAGTTAGTTTCAATTTATTTTAGTCATTTGAACCGGTTCCGATACTTTATAACCAATTTTAATGTTTTTGGTTAGTCGCCAAAATTCGGTTACTTTGGGTTAGTTTCAACTTACTTTAATATTTTTAATCTGTTCCCAAACGTTGTAGTCATTTTTGGTGCTTTTAGTTACTTTTGGTTAGTTTTAATTAGTTTTTCAATCAACTTTCGGTTAGATTCAGTTAGTGCCAATTTATTTTAGTCATTTGAATCGGTTCCGATACGTTATAATGAAATTTAATGTTTTTGGTTAGTTTTGGTTAGTCGATAAAATTCCGTTCGTTTTAGTTATTTAACTTACTTTAATTTTTGTAACCTGTACCGGTACGTTTTAGCTCGTTTTGGTTACTTTTGGCGAGTTTTGGTTAGTCATTCAATCAACTTTCGGTTAATTTCAGTTAGTTCCAATTTATTTTAGGCATTTTAATCATTTATAATCAAATTTAAGTTTAAGTAGATAAACTAACACTATCTCTCACGCGTATGATGTCATGTGGCAAATGCACTTTTTCACGATTTGAGTTAGCGATAATAGAAATCATTTCAATGTTAAAATATAAATAAAATTCGCAATTATTAAAATATAAACGGTTTTTTGATCACGCTAGTGGTGACGGGCATTTTATTTTTGTTTTCTTTTTTTACTATTGTCTTTATCCAAATTTAGGTAAATAACAGAATTTTAATAAAGACATATTTGTTAAACCGATTAGGTATACGTGTAATTAAAAAACTGCATACATATCTAATATCTAATTAGAGAACTGTCCTTATAAATCTTACCTGATAGGGTCTTTGAGACATCTAAAAAATGAAAATCCTTCACCCACTTTTGTAATACAATTATCCGCACAACAATATCTCGTCATTGTAGCGATCTTAATAATTATTTATTTCAACGCGACCCAACAGTACACAATATCAAGGCGTTTGCAGACTGACCGCAGATTCTCCCTCGTAGCGGAGCCATCGGTGGCCACGAACCAGATTGATCAGGATTCGCTTCGAAGCTAAAAACTGTCGGCGAAACTGGCAATTTGTCTCGAGCGAACCTACCGTATATATTTATTTATACCGTGATATGATCATGACATCAAGGTTGATTTTTATTCCTTCCAATATTGTAACTGCTCGACTAGGTTCGGAAACCTCTTTTAAAAGTTTTGTTGTGTAATCCAATTTGCTACGCGATTAACTTCATTGATTTAATACTTGAGCTCTCCTTTTATTACTCGGGATAAAGGTCCATTTATAAACTCGTAGAGTTCGTAATGTTGAGGTTGGAAAGTTCATAGTTGGCGAGGTTCGGAGTTCGGAGTTCAGAGTTCATTTTATGGCATTTATAAACATCATCAAAAAGTTGGGAAAGTTCATATTTGATTGGTTAAAATTCGTAACCAATAGAATTTTGGGCATTTTTCATAACAATTCAATCATAACCCCATAAAAAACCATGTTTATACTTCTGTTGACTAATATCTAGTTCATAGTTTTTATTTTCAAAATGCTGTTAACACATCTTTATGCCTCGTTTGCAGTCACTTTCTTTTTATATGCTCCCTATAAAATGAAAAATAGACGGCGTAAACGTCGCTTTAAAATAAGGCCTATAAATAGAAAGAGGAGAGAAGCAAGTGGTTATAGCTACTATAAAAAAATGAAGGCTTGAGACGCACGACAAAGATGGCGATTCCGATATTTGAAAAACTACACACATGGAAATAGTCCAGGGATATTGAAAATTTCAGGTGACTTTGAAACTTCAAGAACTTTCTTAAAAACGAACGGATCTTCACGAGACATGACGCTTCCGAAAGGTTGCTGTATTGTCTTTGAAAGATGGCTGTTCAAAGTAACTTAAAGTTAGTAGGTGATATTTATTATACGGGGTCCTTCAAAGAACGTTTGAAATATTTTTAAAAAGTTGAATGGGTGCGTTTTACGTAGAATTACGAAACTTAATTTTCAATTCCATTTTTAGCTATAACAAGTCTTGTGTTCAAAAAACATTAATGGGGAAACGTTGTTATCTAGTTTTATTAAAGAAACAGAAACAATTTTGTAAAACTTTATATTTTTTACGTTACACGTAACACATCAGCATCAGTGGTCATTCAAATGTGATAAAATGAAGTAAAGTCGATAAGGGTTCTCGAAAACAAAACAAATTATACAGGATGACTCAAAAATTTGTTGATTCCGATATTTCAATTTTCTTTTTTTGTGATTTATGCTAAATTTGCTACATTATGTACAGGGTAATGTACAAGATGCAAGTGGAAAATAGGAGAGAGGGTTTGTTTTAGCTTTTACTAAAAAACAATACTTACTTACAGAAAATTAAAAATCACCATTAAAACATTAAATGCTGTGTGCTCACCACAATTATTAATGACGGCTCTACACTTTCTTTGCATACTTTGTATCAAATGCTCTAAGTATGCTTGTGGTATTGCTCGCCAAGCTTCCTGTAAAGCAGCGAACAGTTGGTCGCGGTTTTTAAGTGATTTTCTTCCCTTAGAACTCTGCTTTGGAGCGTGCCCCATGCATGTTCTATCGGTTTTAAATCCGGGGACTGGGCGGGCCATGGCAATACCTCAATAGCATTATCTTCTAAAAATGTTCTTACCGTTCTTGCGATGTGCGGCTTCGCATTATCGTGCTCAAAGTTGTCCCCAAGGGTAGCTGCATATGAAATGACAACTGGTTGGAGTTTTTCTTCTGCATAGCGATTGGCGTTAAAAAAGTTGTATAGCCGAATTAGGTCGGTTCTTCCTCCTATACTTATCCCACTCCAAACCATAACAGTTCCGCCTCTGTATGAATGAACTTCCTGTACATTATTAATCGTGTTTCATTACCTGGAGCTCTCCATATTCGTAAACCAACTCTTCGCCGCTGTATGTACAGGAAGCTTGGTGGGTACTACGGCAAGCAGACTTAGATCATTCTATACAAAGTATGCTAAGAAGGTGTAAAGCCATCATTAATAATCATGGTGAGCACAAAACCTATTGAGTATCTTTTAATGGCATAGCGGTGTTTCTTAGTTTTGTATAAGTTAGTATTGTTTTTGACTAAAAGTTTAAAAAACGCTCTCTCTTATTTTTCATTTGCATCTTTTACTCTACCCTGTACATAATATAGACATTTAAAGGTTTCTTAAAGATTTGCATAAAAATATAGAGAAGTAAACATATGGTCGCATAAATCATAAAAATAGGATGAAATATCGGAAACAACAAATCTTTGAGTCACCCTGTATAATTTTGAATACACTTATTGGCTTTATTTGAATTTATCACAATTGAACGACCACTGATGCTGATGAGTTACGTGTAACATTAAAAATATACAGTTTTACAAAATTGTTTCTGTCTCTTTAATAAAAAGAGATAACAACGTTTCCCCATTAAGGTTTTTTGAGCAGAAGACTTGTTTTAGCTAAAAATGGAATTGAAAATTAAGTTTCGTAATTCTACGCAAAACGCGCCCATCCTACTTTTTTAAAAAAATTCAAACGTTCTTTGAAGGACCCCGTATAATATCATCTAATAACTTAAAGTTACTTTGAACAGCCATTTTTCAAAGACAATACAGCAACCTTTTGGAAGCTTCATGGCTCGTGAAGATCCGATCGTTTTTAAGAAAGTTCTTAAAGTTTCAAAGTGACCTCAAATTTTCAATATCCCTAGACTATTTCCAAGTGTGTATTAAGTAAAGTAAAGCCGAGGATTAATAGGCAACAACGAAAAGATGAAATATCTGCTGAGGAAAGGTTGGTGATAACTCTGCAGTAAGTATACTCTTCTTTTAATTTATATTCATATTGCTTTCCTCTGTGGAAGTATTTTTGCCCAAATTTTTAAATTGGCAGCCAAGCCAAATGTATTTTTATTCTTGACTTCATTTTACTTTTTTAGGTACTTGTCACAAGGGGTAAATATGAGAGTTTTGGCATGGAATTTTCAAATAGGGCACACCACTGTCCATAAAATTATACATGAAACTTGTCGAACCATATGCGATGTTCTTAGTGAAAAGTATTTAAAATGTCTATCAAGTGAACAGGAATGGCTGGAAATAGCTAATGGTTTTGAACGAAGGAGGAATTTTCCACATTGTCTCGGAAGTTTGGATGGAAACATATAAATATACAAGCACCTACCAATAGCGGCTCACTGTATTTTAACTATGAGAAGAATTTCAGTATAGTCCTTTTGGCAGCATGCGATAGTATGTATATCGGAGCGTACGGTTCCCAAAGTGATGGGGGTATATTTCGAAATAGTATTTTCGGTCAACAAATGGATGAGGCAAAGTTAAATATTTCAGCAGAAAACACATTGGAAAGTACAAATGTTAAATTGCCATATTTTTTTTTGTGGCCGATGAAGCTTTTCCTCTAGAGAAAAATATAATGAGACCATATGCAGGTAGAAATCTGACTTGTATCCAACGAATATTTAATTATCGTTTATCAAGAGCATGCCAAATGATAGAGAATTCATTTGGGCTCTTGGTTGCCAGATGGCGATTAATACAAAGGTAGATAATGTTGATCACATTGTGAATGCTGTAACAGTTCTTCACAACTACTGCCTAATCGAATTGGGTACCAAAAGTGCAGAAAATAATTATACTGTCCTGCAGGATATGCTGACTCAGGAGATAAACAGAATGGTGGATGGAGATAAGATCAAACTCCGTTAAATCCAGTTGGGAGAATGAGTGCCAATTATCCTCGAGTATTGCATTACAAGTTAAGAGATGCGTTGGCGGACTATTTTACTTCCCATAGAGGCCAGGTTCCCTGGCAGGATGAAATGATTAACATAGGACGAATTTTTCAGTAGTTAATATAACCTGTGTTGAAACCTGTATTGAAAAACAAATTATTTTCGACAACTCAATTTCATGGCATTGTTAATTTTGAAATTAACTGAAATCAATAAAAAAAAATCAAAAACAGTCATTTTATTTTATAACAAAAGTCTACAGAGAAATACTACTTCGGCAATAGAAAAATGAAAACATGAAAACCAAAATGAAACAAATCGTGTTTTAAGATCAACCTAAAGAAAGAAAACTAAATGTCGCATAAGAAATTTCATTTAATTGTGTAAAACCTGAAGTAACTCCGCTCTCTTTTGTTTAGCTTCCTCAGGGTTTAAAGCTTCCAATTCTGTAAAAATGTAGTCAACCAATGTTCTGTTTTGGTTGGGTTTTGTATCGTTTCTTTTAGATGCTTGAATGATGATGAAATTTCTTTAGCCATTGTCATAAATTCGTCTTCATGGCTGTGTTTCCTTTTTAGAATAGCTAAAAATAAATATTAATATTGTTATGATTATATCTAAAAAAAAATCGAAAAATTCGCTAATTTATGATAATATTTAAATAAAATAAATAAATCTGTGTATATCTAGGATTTTAGTTTTTAATGTTAGCACTATTTACAGATACAGGGCTTTCTCGAACATTTAAATCCCTACCTAGACAGAAAGAGATATTGAAAAACTACATACAAGATTGTAATTGAACAATCGCAAAGTTGTCAAAAAAATATCAACTATATATAGTTCTTTTATCAGATCGTATATATAATATATTGAGAAAAGTCACAAAAACTGTGTCATAAGATCAATGCATTAAACCGATATATTATTTCATATTCTCTTTGTCACATTAATGTTATGGCTTGGCGTTTCTCAGTCAGTTGCAAAGATATAGATATCGAACCTGGTATAGGTATTCGGAATCAGTCACGAAACTATAAAAAATGGCCTCCTCGCCTGTTGTACAAATACAACTGCTACTGCAACTATTTCATTGGACCCCTGAAGAACTAATTCTTCATTCGATGACCTGCTGCCAGGTCTGGTAGTTGTCGGGGATAAAATTGTCTCCATTGTGGACCACGTTGATGAGCAGGAAGACGATAGCATGCTCTCATCGATAGCTGATGGATGTTGTGTCTGCTTTTTGCTTGTAGTTGTGTATGTCCTAAATATGGAAAAAATAAAAACAACTATTCATAAGTTCAATTGGTTACAAAATGCAGGTAACTATTATAGGTTAACTCACTTTCGTACATTTTTCGTAGAAAGACATTTTGGTGAAGTATTCCCATCTGTATTCTGGGGCCTCTGCCGCAGACTTAGGTGTATCTCTCTTTTCTTTTGTGTAACGGTCCAGTGTTATGCTCACAAGCTTTTCTTTAATCTAGAAGTTAATAAGATTTTAAAAATTTGTTCGATACAAATGTAACCTTGGATATGTTTATTAGTATTTTAAATCAATTGTTAGGAGTACCTACCTCAAACGATTTGGAGATTATAAGAGTCGTCTAATGTAGATTATAATTCGTTTATCTAATTGTGTTTTGGTGTATTGTTTCCTTTTGTTTTATTCATCTTTCGAAGAGATTTCGTGCTGTCATTTGTTGTGTCAAAATGCCATTCACCTATGAGTGACTACTGACTAGTTTCTAGGTCGCGCCGGTCTAAGCGTTCCCGGCAAGATTGTGTCAGAGGTATTATAATATTTTACTCAGGTGTGGCCCTCCGCTCGTTTCGCTCGCTACGGGGGCACAAGAAAAGGAAGCTAACCAAAACTAACCCAAGGCATGCCCAAAATCAAGAAATAAAACTTTTAATAATTATTACGTTGTTTTCAGATGCCTAACAAACGTGAAATAACAGCTAAATGTTCGTTGTCCCTGTACAAAATGGTGAAGGACTGAGAAGTTCTGCAAGACGCTTTAATGTACCTGTAACTACTCTTCAAGAAAGGGTTAAGAAGGGCCACTATTATAAAGCAAAGATGGGAACCCACATAATATTTAATGAGGAACAACAGCAATAAATTGCCGATCACTTGTTGCACTTAGCCAAAATGTTTTACGGATTAACACCAGTTCAATTGCGATGCGCCGTTTTTTCGTATGCTGAAAAACTGACCCTGCCTCACCCATCTAACAGGGAGAAAGAGGGGGAAAACTGCTTTTCGCCCGTATCTCTGCAACGAAGGCTCGGATCAAAATTGTGATAAACGATGACCCGCTTACCGAAGTTTTCACTTCTATCGTGTGGTCTTAAGCACACACAATTTTTTTTGTTTCGTTTTATAATTAGTTTGCCGCATTTCTGGTATTACATTTGATTCGTTAGGGTTTCCATTGTCATCTAGCTCAATCGGTAGTTACCTAATAAAAATAGATCCAGATTTATTGTTTTTTTCTCTTAAGTGTTCGCATTTACCCTTCGCTCCCCTATGCCAGGGGATGAAGTGCAAGATGCGGGTTTAACAATTGAACAAAAACTTAAACGTAGTATGCTGGAATTCTTGGACCGCTTTTATGCCGAAATTGATAAAAGATTTGAAGCAACGGAAACAATACTCCACACTTTCAGTATCATCCAGCCTGATAGTTTGACGAACAATGCTGCGCTTTGCAGTTTCGCGCCAGCACTCGTAGAAATATATGACGAATTCAAAGATTCGAAGAAAATATCGTTAAAGAGATTTTGAGGTTAAGACAGCATTTAAGAGCGACCAAAATTAGCCAAGAAGTTTACAACCAGTGGCCATGTCTAGACTATTCAATTTTTTTTGTTAAATACGATTTTTGCGAGTTACTACCGACACTATTTTTAAGTTTGAAAATATTTATTACAATATGTGTTTCAAAAGCCACCTGCGAGCGCTCATTTTCGAAGTTAAAGCTCATAAAAGATTATTTACGCTCCACAATGGGACAAGATAGGTTGACCAACTTGGCTACCTTGTCTCTGGCTTTGCTGTCAATTCAGTACGAAGAAGCAAAAATAATTTTTATACGGCCATTGAACAATTTCTAATGACTAAATCTAAAATACTTTTTAGAGATTATTTAATAATTTGGTTTTCTGTTGTTTTAAGGCTCGTTTTTTTTGTATGTTTAGTTACTAGTGTTAAATAAACTTATTACTAAAATATCCCTACTTTGTGTATTTTTTGACATTTCACATCTTTAGACGCAGGTGGTACGCGGCCATTCAAGAGAACGCCAAATCCTTGTTTTTTTTTAACGATTTTAACGACTTTTGGGTAAACGTTGGGCGCGGCACCGCAGAATTTTCCACGGCGGGTGAGACTCCGCCCGCGCCTGCCGCTTTTAGATGGCAGCACCAATCTCTCTTTTAGGGTTATGGAACATTGACCGAAATTAATTAAATCTATTTGTAAAGACTCTGATATTGCAGCGGGCTTAAAGTGCAGTCGGACAAAAACTACTGATATTATACATACAGCTATAGGGCCTTACGTTTAACAACAAATTGTTAATGATTTAAATGAAACATTATATTCCGTTGTTATAGATGAAACTACTGATGTATCAACAAAAAATTGTCTTGCTTTTCTAGTACGATCACAGCTTATTCACTACCAGCTAGTCATCTCTACCGAAATCGGAAAGTTGGAGTATCGAGCACTGCGCCTACCTGGCAATACCCCTGAGCGGTTCAATAGACGGTCGAATTTAAAATGAATTTTCGCTTCAAAATCCACGACAAATCCGTCCGAACCCACGGTTATCGCCCTAAATAAGTCCGGAAATTTCGGATTTTTATCCAATTTTTCCATTGAAAATCATTTTTAAAAGGATTTTAGACGATAAAAAAGTATATTTTAAATTAAACGAACTATCAAAAGTATTATTCAGATGCACAGACGTTTAAAACAATATTGAGTCAAGGCCCTCTTCTAAAATTTGCAAAATTTAGTTATTGACTTTCCCAAATCAAAGGATGCCGCCGCAAGATGACTAGCTGGTAGTGAATAAGCAGTGGTACGGTACTATAAAAATCAAAGTTACTGAAAATTTTTAGAATTAGAAAACACAAGCACTGCATCGAGCATCTATAATTGTTTAATTAATCATTTTAATTCCGCTGGAATTAAAACAGAAAACATGTTTGGATTTGCAGCAGACAACTGCGCCACAACGGTGGGTCATTTGAATGGGGTTCAGGCGTTATAAAAAAATCTAAATCCAAATTTAATAGTTATTGGCTGTAGAGCTCATTCATTTAACTTGTGTTTTTCTCATGCTTGTGACAAAATACTGTCACGGCTAGCAACGATTCGCATGTTTTTGTGCTACCCTATAGAACTGGCCTTGCCGCGCCGCGTCTATGTATGAGTCATCGCCGGCCGCGAAGATTCAGGAACGCTAGAATTATCTCGATGCCCTGGTCGAGAATCATATAGAGTGGCCTCGCTTCTTCCCGAGTATTCGTGATAGATTTGAGATTGTACATAAGTAGCGGATAGTGGCGAATTGCTAGTTAGTTGATCATTGAGTGAGTGATTAAAGAGCTAATAGTTGTAAAGTTACAAGAGAAGTTTAGTGTGTTTAATTGTACACAGTGGTAGAGAATAAAGAGAGTGTTAGTTTGAAATAGTAAAAGTTGTAATTTCGTTCAGGACCCATGAGAAAAACATAACAATACCTAAGGCAGTAGAGGACCTAGCCAAAGACATCTATGCACTTTTTGCACACACTTCGAAAAGGTTAAATATGCTTAAAGAATTTCAAGCATTTTGTAAATTAAAACCTCACAAAATATTAAACTATAAGGCTTTCACTGCAGCAAGTTGTAGATAGAATAATGGAGCAATATGATGGCTTAGTTTTATATTTTACCAATACAGCTTTTGAAGATCAATCCCCGAAAATAGATAATATACTGTCTGATTTATTTGTTTTTGTCGTATGTCTTAAAAATTGTTAACTCAATTAATGTGGAATTTCAGTCAGAAAAACCTAGTGTTAGAAACCATAAACATTTGAACAGATTTGTATTTTTTTTATATCCTGTATACATATTTTGAAATGAATTAGCGTTTTATTAAATAAACACTGACCCCTGTCGGTCGTGGCAGTCAAGAACGATACCTGGTTTTGTCAATAAAGTGACGGGAAGGATAGTGAATCAAAGAACATTTTTCATTTGTGTGATTAATTTTCTAACATCAGAAGTGGGATTGTACCTTTTGCCCACTTTTCGCTGTGAAATAAAAAGGGAACTTACCGTAAGTAATGCAATGTGATATCTGGTGGTTTTATCTTTGTTTTACGGGTGTTGATGGCCTTTGCGTCTTTTTTTTTGTTTGCCGCCGCAACGTAATCAGGCTAATTATTATTATTACTAAATAATAAGATTACATTAATTCATTTGTGGAAAATTTGTGGAAAATTCTTTATTTTAATAATAAAAAAAAAGCCAGAATAAAAATCAGAGTGAAGTATATTGTTTTAAAGTTCTAAGCTCGATACAAGAGAATATTGATCTGGTATTTTATATTATTTATGATTATTATGCTAAGAGTAAGGCTAATTTAAGATTTTTGGTTTCTTTGAATAAGAGCGATTGTTTTCAGCAGTTATTACACATTAAAACCCAAAAAATTATTACTTCTATATTAACTGAAATGCCACTAAGAAGTTTTACGGCTTGACCTAATTTCGGTTATATTCATTAATTTACGTGTTAGCTTGGGTTATATTGCGCATTGCACAAACATTTAGTTAAATAAAGCAATAGTTATGGTTAAGTAGCATAACAGAGCATTATAATTTTTGTTTCCCCTCTTAAGAGAACCTGCAAGAATGGAGGAATTGCTGTCTCAGCTGGTAAAGGCCATGAAGTCTACAAAAACGGCCGGGGAACAAGTCGATCTACCACTCTTTAAACCCGAAGTAACTGACGCAAAAAAGTGGTTGGCTGAAATATCGGAGATTAAAACTGAATTTGAGTGGACTGACCAGCAGACCTTGGTTAGGGTAGGTGGGTTTTTAATGGGCGTTTCAAAGACGTGGTTTGAAATATGGTCGCCAGAAATAAAAACTTGGGAAGGATTTCAACGCGATTTTGCTGAAGCTTTTCCACCCAAAAGAAATTTGGGTCGTCTACTTTCAGAAGCTGCAGAATTCAACACAAACTCGTGTAACACATATGACGCGTATGTCTTCCAAAAGGCGGGTATGTTAAGAAATTTGAGAGCTAATTGGGAGGAGCCTGACCTTGTAGAACTCATCATTCATGGAATCAAAGAGCAGGATGTACAGACTACAGCGACCAACTTAAATTTTAGAAAAATCTCGGAATTGTTGACTTTTCTGGGAACTGTAATTAAACCTTTGCAAGTTGAAAAACGTTTAAGTTTGAATATTCCAGACTCAGGGGAGCCATCAAGGAAGCGTTTTCGTGAAAATCCACGTGAACCGCAAGATTTTCGAAAGCCACCGATCAATATTAACTGCTATCGTTGTGGAAAATCAGGACACGTTCAACGACATTGTAGCCTTTTTACTTCGGGTAGTCAAAAATTGAATACACCTGCTACAACCCTTACTTCCAGAGATACAAAAATAGTTACTTGCTCTTTTTGTGCGAAAACTGGTCATGACATCGACAACTGCTTCACACAACAAAATATTGAAAAACGGAAAAAAGTGAATTTTTGTAGTACAGGTAAAGACATGATACTGGAAAAGCTTATGATTGATGGAGAAGATTACCTTGGAATCATTGATACTGGAGCGGATATATCTCTTATAGCCAAACGCCATTTACCAAAATTCTTGCATAAAGTCTCCGCATGCAAACTAGTACTAAAAGGGATACTTGCCGGAAGCGTCACTATCGATCAAGAGTTAAAGCGATTTTAGAGATAACTGACGTTGTCACCGATCTGCTATTTCACGTAGTACCAGATCATGTTTTAGAACATGATGTCATAATCGGACGAAATTTGTACAATGATCCTGAAAAATCACGGACATAAGGGGAACACGTGTAGTCCGCAATAAAATTTCCCGCATTTTTCGTATCTCAGATGACACAAATACTTCAATGAATTCGATAAATGTACCAGACGAATATCGCCATGATCTTTTGAAGCTGCTTTCACGATTTCCTAGGTTGCTGCCTGTTAACGGATATTTACCTGAAGTAAATAACGCTAGACTACAAATTAAGTTAAAAGATGATTTTGTAGTCAATAGGAATCCTTATCGCTTGGCTGTTAGTGAAAGGAAGGCCGTACGGGAGATTGTTGATGAGTTGATTTCCCACAACATTATTAGGGAAAGTGACTCGCCATTTGCTA
>MU185672.1:513-43314 GCA_016904865.1 Pissodes strobi | reverse complement strand
AAATAAGTACTAAAAGTCCCTCAAATTTTCTACCAATTGAAAATTTGTATATGGGATATAAGGTACAAGAAATTATAAACAGCAGTCAAGTTGATAGACATGACCTACATAACTTTCGTTTAAGTTGTGTAAATTTCTATATTGAATTGACATTACAAATAAAACAACGTTTCCCATTTGATAATTATCTTTACACTCAATTAACTTGGCTAGATCCTCTAAATATTTTTTCTGAGAACCGAGCAATTTCTATTATACCCTTGATTAAAAACATTCCAAATTTAGTAAAAGAAGACCGATATGAGAATATTAATACAGAATGGAGATTACTACCACAATTGTCAAAAACAAATTCAATTCAAATTTGTGGCTAGAAGAGTTCGTCACAGAATTGGGTTTGTTGAAAAATGTTATTGGAGAATTAATGTGTTTCAATTTATATACGTTTTTAAAAAATATAATCTGTTTACCACATGGTAGTGCTGCCGCTGAACGAGTATTATCATCTTTAAATCTAATTAAAAGAAAATATAGAGCCAATTTGGAAGTAGAAACAAGTCATAATTTGCTTTTAACAAAATATATTATTCGAGGTACAACTTGCTACAAGTGGGAACCACCCTTAGAAATAAAAAATTCTGTAATGTTTGATTTATTTTTTTTGTGTTTAAATGCTTATTTGATATACCAAGTACATTTGTGTCTCAGATGTTTCAGAATTTCGTTTTGTTTAACGTTAGAATTTTTCTTGTTTTTGGTTTCAAAAATATATGTATTCGTAATTATAAAGGCCCGAAGTTTCACTTCTATACAATTAATTAACCTAAAAATTAGGTACACTTTGCCAACAAAAGAGAGCTTACAGCTTTTAATTGGCGATAACAAACTGGTTAGTACAATTTAGTACAATTTTCCGGAAATTTGTAAGTACATCCGTAAATCAATCAATCAATAATTATTTCCTATAACTTTTACAATTCTATACTTACTCACTAGCTTATTCTATCAACAAATGAGCTTAAGTGTACTGAGCACACGCTCGCTGGGTTACCCTACGCAGAGGGGATAGACTTACACTAGTAAGTTAACAGCAATTCAGGCTAGTATTCAGATTACTTAGGTTACCCTTTTAACCGTGATGCGGTGAGTAGTTGACACAAATGGTTGATTAGCAGGATTCTTGTGTTGCAGTGAGAAAGGAACGTGTAAAGTCGTCTGCGATAACACAGAAGTAAAATATTAGAACGTTCTGACAGCTATTTTTGTTGTCTAAATACAAATCACTAATAATTTAAAATGTTTAATACACTTAAATACACTTCTTCAGCACTTATTTCCACCGAAATTGCGAAAAACCTCGCTAAAAACGTAAAAACTTTAACTTATAAGACGTTGTTTACAAAGTTGACAGTTAATAATGAGTCATACTTGGAGATTCAATATGGTCGTTTCCGTCGCGGTTCAGTATACCTGCTAGAGAGCGCAACACTCATTCCTGTGGTTTTATATTCAAAGTAACACCCAGAAAAATATCGTAGGACACCTAGATCGTAGGAAATCCAAAACCCAATTTCCAACATAAGGAAAACTATAACCCTAAAACGGAATTAATCCATCAATACGACTTATATAAATTATAAACCATAAACGTCTGCCGAAATTCTGATCCATACATTTATTGAAATTATACATTCAAAGAAATACTTACTTTCAGTTAGGGGTAGATATACAAAACGTTATTGGTACGCTAGTTATTAAAATGCTCGTTCTGTATAGAGCCCTTGAGAGTTACATATTATCGAGATTAAGGCTGCCTAATTACCAAAAATCCAACGAATTTCTCGCCTCCGACAAGTTTGTATTGGTAACAAAAACCTATTCCACTACAAGGAAATTAACTTCTTAGAAGCACTTCTCACGCTGTAGGAAAACTTGCACAAAGAATCAACTGACTAATCACAATGAGACGCAGGTGACACAGGCGACGCAGTGTAGCGCAGGTTACACAGTTCAGAAAAATACGCAGTTCGGGCGCATATTTGAAAGCAGTTTGTTTTAAAGTTTTGGCGTGCAAATAGCAATTATCTAGTAGTTTATTTAGGCATAGAAAGAACCTAAGTTTTTTTTTTATCATAGCTTTGTTTTTGGACAGTTCCGTATCAGATTCAGACGTAGAATTTGAAGAAATGGTTTTATTGTGAAACTTATCAAAGAGAAAAAAATCGTTTTGGAAAAGCAACTACATGAAGAGGAGGAACACCCAGCGCCCGAATTTTCTGACCCAATTATTTCAAATTATTTTCGGTTAGGCAGACCGCAATTTGATGAAGTACATAATTTGATAGAAAACTGTATTCATTCAGATGATTGTAACGCTCAAAAACCAATAGGAAGTAAAGAAAAACTAGCAATACAAACCAAGATAATCTAAAACTGCCGTGTACGTGGCGTAGGAAACTGTGTCGGGAACACTGCGCTAGGCAGGTTTACTTAAACACTGTTCTGTGCTGCCCTACTCTGCGTTCCAGTTCGCGCAGCTCTTAAATTGCTGTTAAATTGTACAGCATACAGAAACCTACACAGTATACTGCACTGTACTGCGTCGCCTGTGTCACCTGCGTCTCAATGTGCGGCCGGCCTTAGGCCCGCCGCATATTGAGACACAGGTAGCGCGGGGCAGGGCAGGGCAAGCGCAGCGCAGTTTCTGTAAATCATGTGTTCTAATGTAACACCGCATATTGAAGCACAGCGCAGGACAGGGTAGTTCTCCCTCGCACGCGGGCTGCTCCGCACTTGTGGATTTGACACAGAAACTGCCTAACAAAGTATCGCCTCGTGGTTGTTTTGTGTTAAAAATTGTAGACTTTTCTAAAAAATTGAATCAAATGAAGAAAAATTAATTGAATTAGTACGTGGGTACACAGTATTATATGACACCAGTCATTCTCAATACATCAAAACTAAATTTAAACAAGAAATTTGGATGAAAATCGCAAAGGTGCTGAAGTTAAAAAATGGTAAGTATGTTTAAAATAATAATAATTGAAATCGTAGGTAATGAATTTTTTATTATCCATAATATAAAAATATAACACACACTGTATAACACATATCTGTGATTTTTTGTAAATACCATATTACTTATACAATTAGCCCTATGCAGTAAGCATTTACTTCAAACCTTAAACCAAAATTACGGTTTGAAATGTCTCCAATTACATTTAAAAAAAATTAGGTTAACGTTCATTAACAATATTTTATAAAATATAAATTTTTGGGTTTTGATATGGTTTTTCATGCTTTAATTTTTGGCGAAAATATTGAAACTATGATATATTATTAATAAAATCTAATTATGCTTTAATATGCAAAATGATAACCTAACAAATTTAAGTAATTTGACACTTGGCATGTTGCTCGCGAAGATATAGAGTGCACTTTAAATTTATTTTATTGTAAATGGGTCTGTGCTGCCTCCATACGGCAAGGAAGTAAATTGCAAGTCAATTTACTGATAATCCAGCTTATAATTTCAATGTTGAATTACTTACTGCATAGGGTTGATTGAGTATTTAATAGCGTCCTTGGGAAACACTGTTTTGTTGCCATGGTACAGTTCCGACTGAATTAAAGTATTCAGTGAATTTCTGTCTTATTAAAAAGACAGCTTGTACACTTCTTGAACGATTACCCGACATCGGAAGTAGCTGTCTTCTAGGGAGATTTTCAGTCAACTCTCCTTCTTCATTATCACCACTTACAGCAGTACTGACTGCATTCCTACGTAAATAGTTGTGCAAAACACAAGCTGCTTTGACGACGTCCACAACGCTGCTTACTTTAATTTCAAATGGCCTTTGAAATACTCTGAATCGCGAAGCTAAAATTTCAAATGCGCACTCAACAGTTTGCCTTGCACGTGAAAGTCTATAGTTAAAAACCTTATTTTCATAATTTTCCGTAACACTTCTTCTTGGGTAAGGTCTCATTAGGTTTGACATTAAGGGAAATGCCCCATCTCCCACAAATACGTAAGGCAAAGTATGTTCGAAGGAGGGTAGGTTAGCAGGTGGAGGAAGCTGTAGAGTCCCCTTATCCATTTTTCTCGCTAACTGACTACTTGAAAAAATACTTCCGTCACTAAATCTACCCATGGATCCCATGTCAATAAAAGTAAATTTGTAGTTTGCTTCTACAGTTGCCATTAAAACCATCGAGAAATCGTGTTTATAATTAAAATATGAGGATCCAGATTTTTTAGGCTTTTTTATGACTACGTGCTTGCCATCCATGGCCCCCACACAGTGTGGGAAATGCCATCGTAATTCAAAATCTGATGCAATCGATTTCCACATTTCTCTTGAAGGTTGTGGTAAATACAACGGCTGCATGATTCTCCAAATAGCAACAGACACTTCGTTCACAATTTTGGCTACAGTTCGATCGCCCATCCTATAACTATAGGCAATTTATAGCTATCCCCAAATGCCAAATATCTAAAACAAAATTAAAATAATCCATTAGTTAACAGTTTGTGCTATTAAGCGTATTATTTGCATAATTATCTAGGTATGCATTGATCAGGGGTTCTTCAATGTTACATCATAATATAACCATCAGTAAATTCCATAAGATGTCGCTTAGTGTCATTATTGACGTACCATTATGGAAGCTCCCGATCAATGTTATTGAAATTTAAATTATCATATATTTTGTTTCTAGGTGACGAGGCAAAAGGTGCTTGGGTGAAATTAAGAAACAATCACAGAGATGCTCTACGCCGACAGAAATGTATGAGAAGAAGCGGAGTGGCTGCTACAGAAATAAAACCATGGAAGTTCCAAGCTCAAATGAAATTCTTATTGCGTTATATGGTAAATGAAAACCGCGATACCAATTTCGCCGATGATGCGGAAGATTTGTCTGAAACACAAGAAGAGCAACATGTAGAATCTGAAACCCAATATTCTGATGACCCTACTAATAACGCGGAGAATGATGAAGCATTGAATGATGAAGCATTGCTCTTGCCACAAAATTCCAACGTTGATTTGGATGAGGATGATTCAGTTAATGCGCCTGCTAAATCTGTCACACCGCCACCGTCTCAACCAAAGAAGAAGATAAAAAAAAATAGATATTGACAACCTATTAAAAAAGACCACCGAGCAACGTGAAGAACGATCAAAACAAAGAGAAAAATTGAAAGAAAGATTAGATAGAAGGATTAGGCCTAAGGATGATTTGTACCTCTTCTTTATGTCAATGTATGAACAGACGGCTAAAATGCCCCCAAAATCTCAGCACGTTATCCGAAGAAACGTATTTCACACCATATCGTGTGAGCAGGCCCGTCTTTTGAATATTTTTGAACCACAATTTGCCACGAATGATGAAAGTCTTGGTCTAAGCCATGGCCCAAGGGGAAATGATTGGTCACAAACAAATTCTACTTTAACGAGAAGTAGGAGTATACAACCTTCCCCCTGCTATATTGAAACAATGGCTTCACGTGAAACTAATTCACATTCCAGTTCTGCTTTCAGAAGTTCTTCAGGGCAACCTTCCCCCCGCTACGAAGAACTAATGCCTCCAAGTAATACTGATTTATATACCAGTTCTACTTTGAGAATTTCATCAGGACAACCTTCCCCCTGCTATGAAGAAACAATGGCGTCACGTGAAACTAATTTAGATCCTTCTAAGCTTGTTTCTTATATTAACCACTTTGGGGGGTAAATATATTTATATGCTTTTATGTGTTTACCTTTACTACTATTTACTTATTCTGTAACACTAATTTTCTTAAAATAAAACAAAACTTACCTCAGAAATACTGCCAGTTTTTCTCTAGTATCAATTGGTGTTTGAGCATTACATCCTTCGGAATACATAATAGGTTGAATCATGCTATGAACTTCTTCAAACTCCTCTCGATTCAGATGGAAATAGTTTAAAAATCGTTCATTTGATAATTCTCTTGTCAATACAAATTCCTCATGAGTTCGTCTTTTTTTCATATATTTGCTATTTCCTGATTTCACTTTCCTAGACTTCTGATAAAGTAACAATAATGTCTCTACCTCAGTATCCGAATCTGACTCCGAGCTTAAATCCAGATAATAATCTGTAGTTGTAGCAATCAAAATTATCTTATCGCCAGATGTAAACTCACCTTTAGTTTATTTCATGCTTGTATATTGGTAACACTGATGTTAACGCATGCGCTTTTATATATGTCAAGTAATGTCAGATGTGAATAAGAAAGTGTGTGCTCTCGCGCCTTTTATAGAGAATAGTAATTTACTTCATCGCTATATAACTTCCAACGTTTACTTAATTAAATACTTATAGTATCTGTATTTCCTTGTGTTTTATTACTGCCACCAGTTAGCTTCACCCACAGGTTATGGGCCCAGCAGATAAATAGGTGGTAGTAATCTGAAGTAAACGTTTTTTGTGTGCCCGTGCGTGCTAAAATATAAAGTAAAAAATAAGTACCTGTTGTACAATGGAAGTTATCAATAAATTGAATAATGCCAATTGGAATGTATGGGAATTTCAAGCCAAGTTGGTGCTAATGGCCAAGGGCCTATATGAGGTCACCAGTGGAGTTGAACAGAGACCAGCTGCAGAGGATGCTGATAAAGTAGCTAAATGGAAGCTAAAAGATGCCCGTGCTCAGGAAGCCCTTGTTCTCAGGATGGAGGAAGACATAGTATCACATGTAATGCAATGTCAATCCGCAAATGAAATGTGGGAAAAATTAGAGAGCATTTTCGAACGGAAATCTGAGGTGAGTTCCCACCTGTTAAATGAGCAATTTTACAATTTAAAGTTTGAGAATGACACAATTAACAGTTTTGTATCTAAAGTCAATAATTTGCACGCTAAGCTGAAACAAAATGGCGAGGACATTCCTGAAAAAATTATTATGTCTGCCACAAAAATATATTCATTTCCGCTCTGCTTGGGAGAGCGTGCCGCCTGAAAATCAAAACATAAATAATCTAACAGCCCGTCTGTTGATCGAAGAGGAGCGGCTGAATCACGACGATGAAAAATCTGTGGCCCTAATGACATTTCAACGAGCGGCAACATCCCAGTCATCGCACGCTCCAGCCCGTGAAATGTCAAAAATGTTTTTTTTGTGGCAAAATTGGACACCTGAAAAACCAGTGTAAAAATATTGAGTGTGGGTATTGTAAGAAAAGGGGCCATCTGTTACGGGATTGTTTTGCAAAAAGGAAGAAAGATGAGAAGGACAGGAAAAATGGTACAAATGATGGTATGGCTTTGGTGGCTGTTTCCGAAATCAAATCAGAGGTAAATTTGGAATGGTATATGGACAGTGGGGCGTCCCAACACATGTGCAAAGACAGAGATATGTTTTATGTTTACGAGAACTTAGAGGTGCCTAGATATGTAAAGATTGGTGATGGTGCTACTCTAGAAGTAAAAGGTCAAGGTAAAATTTGTTTACTATCTTTTAATGGTACTAGCTTTCTCTCAGTTTCTCTGCATGAAGTTTTTTATGTGCCTGATTTAAAAATTAATTTGTTTTCTCAGGGCAAAGCCTTCGACAAGGGTTTGTTAATGTTTTCTAATGCTGAGCAGGCTCAATTTATTAATAAAGAGGGTATTCCTATAGCAGTTGCTATCCGAAGTAATAAATTGTTTAAAAGGTTGTTTAAGATATCTGGCCCCTCTGACCACACGTGTCAAAATCAAAGTCAAGATAAAAATGTTAGTAATTTTGAAGCGAGTACTTGTTATTTAACAAAAAATTTTGACATAATGTGGTGGCATAAAGCCTTAGGGCATCAAAATTTTAGGTACACTAAAAATTTTTTAAATAAAAATAACATACATTTTAAACAAACTGATCCATTTTGTGGATACTGCGTTGAGGCAAAGCAATGTAGAGAGCCATTTTATGTAAATGAAAATAGAGCAAAAGAACAGGGTAATCTTATACATTTGGATTTATGTGGCCCTATGGAAGAGTGTTCTTTAAATAATTCCCGTTACATTTTCTTGTTAAAAGATGATTTTAGCAAATACAGGTTCATATATTTTATTCAGAATAAGAGTGATGTTTATGAAAAACTAAAAGATTTTTTGATTTATTTAAAAAATCAAACTGGGAAAAGTGTTAAGGTGTTACGAAGCGATAATGGTACTGAATTTATAAACTCTTCTGTGGGTAATTTGTGTAAAAATAAAGGCATTAAACAAGAGTTTACGGTAGCCTATACTCCCCAACAAAATGGCAGAGCAGAGAGGGAGTTTAGAACCATTCTGGAGGCTGTCCGAGCTATGCTAGCTGAGAGTAAGTTGCCAAAGAAATTTTGGGCGGAGGCAGCAAATACAGCTGTTTTTTTGCTAAATCGAACAGGTACCAGCCCCGTTGAAGGAAAGACACCTTTTGAGGTATTATTTAATAAATCTTTTAGTTTAAACAAGGTAAAAGGGATATTTGGGACTGACGTTTGGGCACATATTCCTAAAGAAAAAAATAAAGAAATTAGATATGAAGGGCAAAAAGGGAATATTTCTTGGGTATTCTGAAAATGTAAAGGGGTATAGAATTTTTTATGAAAAAGAAAATAAGGTTGCCATAGAAAGGGAAATAATCTTTGATATGAAAGAACACAAACATGAAGAGCCTTTATTGGAAAAATGTGTCTCGTTAGATCTAGAAGTCGACAAATCCCATGAAGAAGACATGTAAGAAGATATGATGGATGAGACACCAGAAAATGTACAGAATGTATTTAATCCCGAAGAAGCAGATCCCATAAGAGAAGAGGAAATAAATGAAACATCTTTAAGACCCAGAAGTGCAAGATTAAGGCCCTCCGCAGCATTAAAGGTACCGAGTATGTATACAGATTACGACATGAGTTTCTTCACCTTAGACATAGATGAACCCGTAACATATGATGAAGCCATAAATAGTAAGTATGCAAGAAACTGGAAAGAAGCTATGGATCAGGAAATGAAGGCTTTAGTCGAAAATGATACCTGGCAACTTGTCGAAAAACCAAATGAAGGTGAGATAATAGATAGTAAATGGGTTTTTAAACTAAAAAAAAAATAAAGAGGGTAAAATCTGTAAATTTAAATGCAGACTGGTTGCAAGGGGTTTTAAACAAAATGTTCTGGAGGATGTGTACAGTCCTGTAGTCAGATTGACTACAGTCAGAACAATTTTGTCCTTGTGTGTTCAGAAAGGTTGGGCAGTTTATCAAATGGATGTCTGCAACGCATTTCTGGATGGGGAACTGAGAGAAAACTTGTATATGTACCTGCCAAAAGGGTGTGAAATGAACGAAAAAGTATGTAAATTAAAAAAGGCAATTTATGGTCTTAAAAAGGCACCACTTTATTGGTACGAAAAATTTGATAATTTTATGTTAAATGAAGGGTTTTATAAGAACAAGTGTGACAATTGTTTGTATATTAAGGTTACTTCAAGGGTTGTTATTTAAGTAATGATTTTTGTTGATGATATTTTAATATCTGGGTCATGTCCTAAGAAAATCAATAATTTAAAGTTAAATTTAAATTTGTCATTTAAAATGAAAGACTTAGGTCTTTTAAATTATTTTTTGGGGATATCAGTAGAGCAAGACTTTACCAATTTTGAAATTTTGTTAGATCAAAAGCAGTATTTAATAAATGTGCTTGCCAAATTTGGTATGTTAGAATGTAAACCTGTAGCCACACCCATGGACCCTAATTTTGATTATCATTGTTTAAAGCTGGAAAAATCTGAAAGTATTGATATTGAACATAAGTGCAGACAGATTATTGGGTGCATTATGAATGCAATGTTAGGGACAAGACCTGACTTATGTTCAAGTATCAGTTTTTTATCTAGATTTCAAAATTGTGCTAGTGGAAAGTTGTTAGTCTCATTAAAAAGGGTGCTACGGTATATTAAAGGGACATTGAATTTAAAATTAATATTTTACAAAAAGGATGATGCTATTTTAACAGGGTATGCTGATGCAAATTGGGGTGGCGACACTTCTGACAGAAAGTCAACCAGTGGTTTTTGTTTGTTTGTTTTTGGAAACATAGTTTCTTGGAATTCCAAGAAACAGAGTACTGTCGCCATGTCAACTACAGAGGCTGAAATTATTGCACTAAGTTTTTGTGTGAGTGAGGTCTGTTGGCTTCGTAATTTGTTATTGGGGTTGAATTTAATAAGGGAATTTAAAGTTTTAATTTTTGAGGATAATCAATCTGCAATTCGTTCATGTACTTCGTTAGAACAGTTGAAAAGAATAAAACATATGGATATTAAGTATCATTTCATAAAGGAGAAAATCATTGAAGGGATTATTGAGCTCAAATACTTACCTAGTGGTGAACAAATTGCAGACATACTTACCAAGCCCCTTAATAAAGTTTCGTTTGAAAATCTTAAAGGTTTTATCAGCGGCGGCTACTGCCAGGGGGCGCAGGGTCACGCACCTCCCAATCCCAATATCAATAATAAAATTATTAAAATAATAAACTGAAATACTTATTTGACTCCCTACGTGACTTAACGGCCGCTCCATCGCATCGCCGGCAGCGAGCACTTGCGAGAAATAACATTTGAGTCTCTCGGCGAGAGTTCAATGTACATTGTTTTAAGCGCGTTATCAATATTTACTTCCACGGATCTCCAGTCGAAAACAACCAGATGAGGATGCCTCGTGAGATGCGACGACCAATCACAGTTGAAATAACAACTACCGTTACCATGACAATCCCCTGCGCAATGACGTATTGCGGTCTCAAAAGGTTTTGCAGCCTTTTCCGTTGTTTAAAGTTTTTCACTTGTTTTGGTAATTATTCCTAAACTAAAATGATTTAAAATGAATAGCGTTAAATATATTTTGGAACAAGGACCACTCTCCTTTAATGAAAAAGTGGAAATCAAAAAGTTAGGCCGTCCTACACCGGATTTACAAATAAAATCTACAGTGAAGTGCAAATCCAGTTAATTTAATAGGTATTTTACGCGCGAAAAAACAAATTGTTTTGTTTTATTTGCTTATTAAGTAACGATCAAAGGCCTTCTCCTTGGATTCAGCCTGGAGTTGATGATTTGAGACATTTGAACGAGAGGGCAACAAAACATGCCAATAGTGTAACCCATCATTGGGGAGCCTACTTCTGATTTAGTTATAAAAAAACATGTACGGGAAAAACAAGGGAATTTAATAGATATTTCAAACGGGAAAACGCATATGATAAGTTTTCGTGGATGTGTCGATCCTGGCCGACCGGCGGTAAAGAATATATATGCTTATTACAATTACAATTTTTAATTGAAACCTTTATATCTATGGAAAAACTGGTTTGATTTGTGTAAATAACATTCATCGCCATGTGTATGTTTTTTGTTCGTTTTCTCTATATTCTTCTTATTCGTAAATATAAATATATTTGTCACAAGGGGCTCCACGACCTTTTTGTTTTTTTTTTTACGATTTTAACGACTTTTGGGCGAAAATTGGGCGTGGTTTTCCGACAATTTTCCGCCTTCGGCAATTTAGCCTCCACCAGCGCCTAAGGAGCGCTTTTGGATGCTTTCTACCCCTGCGCCCTCCCAATTTATAAACCAAGGAGCCGCCACTGGGTTTTATGCTAAGTTAAAATGTGTTTATTATGTAATAATGTTAGGGAGAAGTGATTAGTATATAAGGATTTATTTTTGTATGGTACTTAGAAAACTTTGATTGAGGGGGGGTGTAGTTGTATCAATCAAAATTATGTTATCGCCAGATGTAAACTCACCTTTAGTTTATTTCATGCTTGTATATTGGTGACACTGATGTTAACGCATGCGCTTTTATATATGTCAAGTAATGTCAGATGTGAATAAGAAAGTGTGTGCTCTCGCGCCTTTTATAGAGAATAGTAATTGACTTCATCGCTATATAACTTCCAACGTTTACTTAATTAAATACTTATAGTATCTGTATTTCCTTGTGTTTTATTACTGCCACCAGTTAGCTTCCCCCAGATAATCCATCAGCATATTTTAACTTTACTCAAAATGCACCAAAATTCCTTTTAAACGCAGCTGTCACATAAAACTACACCTCAATTTGCGTGGAGTACTGTGACGCACGGAAATTCTTCTTGCAGTCCTGCTCTACCCTGCCCTGTTCGTACTGTGTCACGCAGCCCAATATGCGCCTAGACTCAATGTGCGGCCGGCTTTACAATCAACAACATATTCGATTGTATTTTCGGTAATTGTTTACTATCCGGCCGTCGACCTATTTTTTATTTTTTCGAAAAATATCGTTAGTATATTGTTGAAAACAACAAATTTAAATATATTCTAGTGGCGGAGTTAAGATTTTTTCAACACTTATAAAAATAATCAATTTAAAATTAATAAACCAGTAAGTAAACAATTACCCCCAGGCTCCTAGTTTACTATCCGGCCGTCGACCTATTTTTTTATTTTTTCGGAAAATATCGTTAGTATATTGTTCAAAACAACAAATTTAAAGATATTCCAGTGGCGGAGGTAAGAATTTTTCAACACTTATAAAAATAATAAATTTAAAATTGAAAAATCAGTAAGTAAACAATTATTCTCGAGTTTCTAGTTTGCTACTCGACCGTCTACCTATTTCTTAATTTTTTCAAAAAAAAAAATCGTTTCTATATTATTGAGTACTACAAATTTAAAAATATTCCCGAGGCGGAGACCAGATTGTACCAACACAATAATAAAATAATTATTTTAAAATGAATTTTTTCGGCGACGTTTCATTTTCGAATTATACATCGTTAAATTTTTCACGTATTTTCCCATTTTGAAATGAAACTGATATGTACCGAATTAACGATGCTTTTCACAGAAAATGTATGTTTTTCTGATGTTATTTTTACTTATATATTTTCTCCGAAAGATGTAAAGTCGTTAATTTTTGACGGGTAATAAAGGTTGCGGTTGGACGCTGAAAGTGTCCCTAAATGCAGGCAAATTTTAAACTTTTTAGAAAATGGTAAGGTGGCTATGAAAAAAAAGTGAATGGCGTAAAATATTATTAGTTTGACATTTTATGGGGCTGATATTGTCGTCTCGGTCTCTATTTAGGCGTGCACGCTCTTCAGGCGCCTCCTGGCGTCGCGAAGGTACATAGCGTGCTTCTCCAAACATGTCCCGCGGATGTCCAGTCTCGGATGCTGCTCCGGGAACGAAGTCTTGAAGTCGTCCGGTTAGAGCGGGTACTCGGGTGACGAGATGAGGCTGCATAGGAGTAGAGGTGTAGGTTGGCTGATCTGGTCCCAGATTCTCGCCTGATAGCATTTGTTGAAGTCGATCAAGAGATTCCAAGAGTGGCGGAGGATTGTTGTCCATGTCCCTGATTATCCTCTGTCCTGGATTCCTGGTTCGCTTTTTCGTCCAAAGGGGGGTTCCCTGCTACGTCCGTAAAACAGGTTAGCCGAAGGAATACCCGATTTATTTTATATATGCGTGTACACTTAGATCTCAATCAGATATGAGTGTATAACTTGCTAAGGTTTTGGGATGCCAAGTAGCGTTACTACTATTCGTTACGGTTAATGTATTAGCTTCCGGGGTTTCTAAGTCCGGGGGGTTTTGAGTGGACCCACCACCTTCCCCGCTAACAGGAAATCGTTAGCGGACCACCACGAGGGAGATAAGAAGAAATATTTAATTATCAATCAATTCTAAGAACCGCCTTAGTCCTGGGACGCGTAGCAATGTATCACCGGACGTGGAATATCCGAGATACGACAAAATTTAGCCTATGTTAGGCACTAGGCGTCGGTGGCCTAATTCAAATCCAAAATTTTCCAAAAAACAACTCAAAAACAACCTGCACAAGCGGCGTAGGTTCCTTAGAACAGCCTAGAAGTATTACTTCTAATATGAAGGGCTCAGGTTGTTTATTTACGTTATTGAATTTAAATTTCGATTATTGACAATAGTCTATCTTCTTTCGGCGGGGGGACGCTCTGTAATGAAAGCTACGTTAAAGAGGGGGGCAAGGGATTAGCGTCCGTCTTCCTACGTCTGTCACTACAGCCACTTTCCTGCTAATACACTAATTTATAGTTATAATGTTCATAAACGGCCCTGAAGAACTCTATGCTAGATATCACTATTTCACTTCGAGACAGCAAGATAATACAGTCAAAATTGGAACGTTAGTCCAAAGAACCTCTAACTACAGCTAACTACTGATGGTCCGGCTTCGCTTTGTCTCTGGAACTCCTATAATGATATATGCATGCACAATAGAATAACTTCCCAGGGTCCTAACTAAACAACTTATTCTCTCGCTCGACTGAGCCTGTTTGAGAACAACCGTTTAAAAAATCGTTTTTCTATTTACTGCTAAAAGAAAAAATACTCAAAAAGAAAAGCTCTATTATATTATGTTTTTTCTATTTGTTGCCAAAAGAAAACCTGTGGAAAAGAAAAGCTATGCTTAGAAGTTGCCTGCGGCCTTCAAGAGAGATTCACTTTAATCAAAGGTTAAACAAAATACAACTAATTTATACGTTAATGATCTCTTCAAGAATTTATCACTTCACTGTAAAACGTTACAAAAATGTCAACACCCTGTATCACTCTACGAGCTAGGATGGTTAGCCTGTTGTCAAAGAATACTTATTAAAGTATTTAACACAAGATCACTACTCTAGGCACTCAGATCTATTAAGCAGTTATTATGCGAAAAGTGGGTCAAAAACTGACCTAGTTTTAAAGCACGAGTGACCCGGTGACCTACTTTCGAAGGCGGTGTGCTACAGGTGTCAATTTTAATGTTTACAGTTAAGCCAGACTTTGGGGCAACACAACAATGTTTCTACTAGTCGTAGCGCTAAAATTACTAAAATGCAGCTAGACTATGATAATACGGAATATACTAACTCAATTTCGACTGCAAAGAGAGTTAGATACTCATACAATATGTTAAAAAATTCTAGGAAACTTTAATTACGGGGCTAATTATTATAATTAAGAACACACCACGTCCCTAAGCATGAAATTTCCAACACTAAACAACGGATTATGAGTTTCAAAATTAATGGATCTGTTGCTTCTAAGAGCAGGATTAATTAATTAACAGAATAATCAACTTCAACTTTAAACTAATGCGCTTTTGCGACTTGAACGAGTTAAAAGTTTATGAAAAACAACGGCTCAAAGCAGCAACTAAGTGTCTAAAACAAACTAGTTATGAGAGCGAGTTATCGAATGATTACAACAAGTTAAATTAACTAATAACGAAAATAACGCGATGCCTGGGTCCCTACAGAACAATATATGGCAAATATATATACATGCGACCTCACCAAAAGTTCACTGAAGGCAGCTATCCGTTATAGTGTGTAATAATCCAATTAAGTTAATCCAAATTAGAGCGTACGAACGGTGCTCTAGAAAGCGCGAATAACGAGCGGTATCACAGTGCTTTTTGTTGAACGCTAATGGCTTCTAGATGGGCTCGATGTAGTTGGATTGTTGATAGAAGATCTCTCCGGGCGCTTGGAAACGCTGAATCCGGAATGAACGTCTTAGAACAGGCTTCCAGCGATATTAGAACTCGGCTGAGTCAAGGCTTCTGGAAAGCACTGCGATTCTTCTCTCTTCAATTCACTTTTTCGCGTTCACAGTTATTTGTGAAGTTTGCCGATTTGTCCCGGAGACTAAATCAGGCAGATTGAAAAAGACTGCGCGCTGTTTGTCTATCACACGGTATGATGACAAAGACTTGATTAAACTGTTTAAATTTTAATATTATAGCTGACTGTCAAAGACACTATCAGTTAAAAAATGCAGAGTCACACGTTGACAGCACAACGATCGACGAAAGAATCATCCTTTGTCCGAAAAACGCGGGGTTTTTGTTACGCTGAGGTGCACACGTTCCGTCGTTTTTTGCACACTTCACCACCTAACTCCTGCTTAACCAGCAGTAAACCAGGAAAAACGGGCCCTATTTTGCACCCGAAACTACATGAAGCTGCGAAAATCCGACCCTAAAACTGCACACGAAACTACACTTGCCATATATGGGCATATTGCGCATTTAGCAGTTTTTTGCAGTTTTTTGCCATTAATTATTGTTCAATCCATGCATATGTCACATCAGATTAAAGAGAATTTAATTCCCTACACGACGATATGCATATCATTTCTGTGCGTTCAAAATTCGCAGAAAACAAAGCGAAAAACGATTTCGAAAATCGAAAGCACGTGGCTAGGGCCGCCTCGTGGGTGGAGAGCGGCGCCCATTGGTCTGGCGCTGCAGGTCGCGGGTCGCGATATACACGAATTCTTAGATTCGCTGTAATTTTGGCAATTTTGATCCGATTTTGACGTTTGATAGCTCAAAATGAGCGTCTCGGCGAGATCTAGCGTTTTAGACATCCCAGAAGCTTATAGGAGCAAAAATAAGCGAAAAAATCGCGGAAAACGAAAACCGTTTCCACGACAATATTTGCAGTGTTATCTATAAGTAGAAAATGTCGTACTCTGGTTGTAATTTGAATATTCAGAAAAGTGTTTTAGTCTTGTCTGACAAAAGAAAGCTTTGTGATTTCTTAAAAGAACATGGGGTAATACCACCTCATCTAGCTTGCTCTAATTGCAGTCATAACGCTGATTTGAACATAAATTCGTTTAGGTATCGTTGCGATAAAAGCCAGTACGTTAATAGAAGTAGCAGTAAGAAAAGCAGTAAAAAAATAAAATGTAATTTCGCAAGATCCGCCAGAGAAAACACTTAGTTTGGAAAGTCCAAACTAAGAATTGAAGATATATCTTATTTTTGCATCCTTTGGTGCTTGCTGCCGTATCCTTGGCAAAATTTGATTAAAAGTGAATTGTTTTGGAGCAGCCGTACTATTGTCGATTGGTCATCGTACTGTCGGGAAGTTGTTATCGATTGGAGGCTAAGAAATTCAAGAAAACTTGGAGGCAAAGGAAAAATAGTAGAGATAGATGAAGCGAAGTTTGGAAAGAGAAAATATAACAGAGGCAGAGTTATAAATGAAACTGGGTATTTGGTGGGATTGAAAGGGAAACAAACAAAATATTTTTAATTCCTGTCGAAAATCGAAACGCTGATACACTCTTAAAAATAATTAAAGAAAACATTGAGCCGGGGAGCATTGTGATATCAGATTGCTGGAAGGCTAACAATTGTCTTACTAATGGAGGGTTTCAACATTTGACGATTAATCATTCACTGAACTTTGTTGATCTCAGCGATAGGTAAGTTTAACGTTTTAATTAGGACAATTCTAAATGTGCATGTCGTAGTAAAAGAAGCTGCATGGAAATGTCGTAGTAAAAAAGGGCCAGACTTTCCATGCGAAAAATGAAAAAAATGAGCTCATTATTTTATTTTATTTTTTATTAACACCTGTGTTAAGGATGTTAGCACAGGTAGTAATAGTTTTTTAAGGTAGTAAAAGAAGGTTAGATTGGTTTAGGTTAGTTTGGATTAGCTTGTCTAGTTAAAAGGCGACCGGCGAAGCCGGGAGCTTTAATGTTTAATTACAAGTTCTTGGGTTACTTTGGGTTAGTTTGGGTTAGTTTGGCTAGTGAAAAGGCGACCGGCGAAGCCGGGAGCTTTAATGTTTAATTACAAGTTCTTGGGATACTTTGGGTTAGTTTGTCTAGTTAAAAGGCGACCGGCGAAGCCGAGAGCTTTAATGTTTAATTACAAGTTCTTGGGATACTTTGGGTTACACCTGTTAACAACGTTTTTTTCAAATGAAACACTGTATATTATTGACATTTTTACATTCTGCGTAAAATTTTAAACATATTTTGTATTTTAGATTAGTCCACACTCAAAATATAGAGCGTGTTTGGAGGGACGTAAGAGGTGGAATTCCACGATTTGGCAGGAAAGAGTCCCATCTTATTGGATATTTGGCTGAATTTTTATTTAAGAAAAATTTTGATCCGGCTGTTAGAATTCACGCGTTTTTTAAACAAATTTCACTACTATATCCTATTCAATATTACAATAATAAGTTTAATTTGTTTAACGTATGGTTAAGTGCTTAATTTAAGCAATAGTTATTTGTATTATCTTGTATTAGTTTCGATTTGTTTGTTTGTTTGAGTTTTTGTTTCATTTTTGGTTTTATAATAATTATTATTAATATATAAAGATATGTATTTCACTAAATTTATGTTCATTATAACTAAAGTAAGTACTTACATAAATTAAAAGGCGTTCCAATGCATTTATTAACTGTTGAAAAAATGTTACTTCTGCCACTGAAATATTTTTAAATTTTTCTTTTTTAACAATATACTGACATTTTTCGAAAAAAAAAAAAGGTAAAGAATCTGATAGGAAACTAGGAAATTGAAGGGAATTGTTTATTTACTGATTTATTAATTTTAAATTGATTATTTTTATAAGTATTGAAAAAATCTTACCTCCGCCACTCGAATATCTTTAAGTTTGTTGTTTTCAGAATATACTAACGATATTTTTCGAAAAAATAAAAAAATAGGTCGACGGCCGGATAGTAAACTGTTACCGTTTTTTCCGCCATTCCTTCTTGAATGCAAGCAGAAAAATAGTAAACACTTCAAAAGTGTCCGACTGACATTGACATAAATACCTGTAATCACTGATTGTCTGTTGCTGTCATTTAACTAGCTAGGTTCGACCTTATCGACAAAAATATCGATGAAAATCCGATCGATATACCTATCTATATTGAACCGCTACCTAAATTGGACCACATTACATTTCCCCGAAACTAAACAAGTGCCCTATCATATGGCAACACTGTAACATACTCTCACCTTTGATTGGAAACAAACTCACCTAGTTGACCGTTAGTGCTTGGCGTGTACAGAGCGAAACGTAATTTACACAATTTTAATGTAATATTTTAAAGATTTTCCTAAGAATTTACCTAAGAATCATAAAATCCTGAGAAATCTGTTTTGTGGAAGTTATCAAGTAAGTTTTTACTTTTCTATTTCTCCTATTACCATGCCATATTTGTTTTTTCTTGTTTCTTTCCTGGTTGGTTTTGTAAAACACGTTGTAGTTGCTTAAATTGGTCCACTGTGTGATTGCCAAATTTGGACCGGTCCAATTTAGGCATTTTTTTCTAAATTGTGCAAAAATAATTTTTTCCTTTAAATAAGTTAATGTCATGAACTAACAACGTTTCAATATTGCTAAAATCTTTTTTCTTTGAATTAAAAAATTAAACGACGACTGGTCCAATATAGGAAACTAATAGGTACTTTTTTGCAGTAGGTTGTCTTTTACGGAAAAGACGCCCAAAAAGTATGGACAGTGGTCAGAAGATGACATGAAGAAAGCTCTAGAAACCTCTAAAGCCAAAAAATATGGGTTAAAGGAAACGTGTCGTATCTACAGTGTTCCAAAAGCGACATTTAAAAGACACCTCGACTCGAAAAATAAAGTAGCTAACAACGATGTTAAAAGCTTTGGTCGTATTACAGTTTTTTCACGAGAATTGGAAGACAGACTAGCCAGTCACATTTTTAATCTGGAAAAAATGTTTTTTGTTGTAACCATTAAAGACGTACGCAAAGCCGCTTTTGTTCTGGCAAACAGAAATAATATAAAACACAATGGTTTTACTCCTTTATGCGAAGGCACTCTACTCTTTCACTTAGGCAATCCGAGTCCACTTCTATTACTAGATGCAAAGGATTCAATAGAGAAAATGTCAATAATTTTTTTGACATTCTAGAGAAAACGGTTGATGAAAATCAACTGACAGCTTCAAGAATTTTTAATATGGATGAGTCTGGGTTTTCGACTGTAGCAAAGAAGTGTTAAAAGATCTTAGCTCTAAAAGGCAAGCGCCAAGTTGGAACAGTTGCTACTGAGAAAGGGGCGTCAAGACGACATTCGTTGTATGTGCAAGTGCTGCCGGTCAATTTCTCGCGCCAATGTTGATTTTTAAGAAAAAAGAGTAAATCCAGATTTGGGCGTTGGAGCTCCACCAGACTGCTTAGTAGAAATTTCTGATACTGGTTACATAAATACAAACCTTTTCTTACTTGGCTGCAAGCTTTCATCAAATCTGTTAAGCCGACAGCAGACAATAAAGTGTTACTTGTCTTGAATGGTCACAGCACGCATTCAAGAAATCTTGGGGCGATTGAACTTGGTCGCAATAATGTCATCATGCTACAACTTCCAGGTCATACAACCTATAGACTCCAACTTTTAGACGTGGCAGTTTTCAAACCATTGGAACAGTACTATACCGAGGCAAATAAAAAATGGTTCAGGTCTCCTCCAGGGTTAACTGTCTCTCAATATCAAGTCGCACAACTTCTTGGAGAAGCCTATGCCAGAGCTGCTGTGATGGCAAATGCAATGAATGGGTTTAGAAAATCTAGAATTTGGCCGGTAGATCGAAATGTTTTTTCAGACGCTGATTTCGCTCCTGCGGATGTATTAACCACGAATCAATCCTTAAATAGAAGTGAGGGTTCTGAAAATGAAAGTTATTCTGGTAGTGATAATGAGCCTCTAGCTCACTATGTTAAGGCTAATGAGACCTCCAAGCCTTAAGCAGAAACATCTACATCAAAACCGAAAGAGTTCACTTTGAGACCAAAAGCAGAGGGATCTACTTTAAACGCATCCACTTCCAACCCCGAAGTGGAGACATCTTGTTCAAAATCATCCACTTGCAAGACTAAAGCGGAGGCATTTACTTCAAAAGGATCGATTTCCAAGACCGAAGCGGAGACATCTAATTCAAAATCGTCCACTTCCAAGCCTAAAGCCGATGCATCTACTTCAAAAGTATCCACTTCCAAGCCCAAAGCGGAGGCATTTACTTCAATAGCACCCACTTCTAAGCTCGAAGCAGAGGCCTCATCTGCTTCTAGTTATAAAGCAAAAGCATCCACTTCCAATTCTGAAGGTGCTGAAAATACTTCAATAGAAGAAATATTAATAAGCCCGGTTGAAAAGAAAATAAATAAAAAATCCCGTGGTGCTCAAAAAGCACAACTGACTACAGCAAGTGCATATAAAGATGAGCTAGAAGCTAAGCAGGCATCACTGGATAGAAATAAAATTGTGAAGCGAAAAGTTCAACTAGATCCTCCAAGTATTCCTAAAAAGTAAAGTTTATGAAAACGAGTGGTATTGCAAGTTTTGTAAAGAATGCGTCATTGAAGGCATGATCCAGTGTTTAAAATGCCGGGATTGGGTTCATGAAACATGTGCCAATGTGGCTTCAAGAGAAACCTTTATTTGTGATTTCTGTGTTTAGATGTTTTTTCTTGTTTTGTATTTTTCTAGGTTTGTTTTTTGATGTTTCTTAAAATGATCTTTCTGTTTTGATGTTTTTTTTTTAATATTGTCGAAAGAATTTCGATTAAAAAAATATGTTTTTTTTAAATATAAGTAAAAAACTTCCTATACTAACCATTTTATTTTTTATTTATTTATTTAGCACCTAAGCTTCCGGTTTAAATCATGTGGTCCAATTTTGGAACCTACAGGTGCAATTTAGGCAACTGGTTGCCTATATTGAACCACTTGCAGAGGCTTTTTTATAGTCTGGATTATCATAGATAGTTTGAAATGAAATTCTAAAAAAAATCCTGCAGTTGGACAACATACTAAAGTATACTAACGTATAGCTTCAAGATCGATTTTGCATTATCATCTATGATAAGAAATCTGGAAATTGGTCCAATATAGGCAACCTTCCTATAATGACTTATTTTTTATCAATGCCTAAAAAAAAATATGTGACGCATGAAAGGAACAATTTTCACCCGTATCACCGTTATCGACAAAATTATTTATACATATTTTTCTATTTATTGCCAACTTCATTTCAGTAAATAATTACCAATATTCTAATATGATATGGTACATTTTTTCGGAACGTTGAAGAAGAAAAAGTCAAGGAAATGTTCGTACGTCTTTATTAATATAATTATCCTATAATTAAAAGGCATATCCAATGATCATAACGTTGATAATAACTGGCTTGGCGTGGTCGTTTGATCTACAGGAATCTTCAAGTTTACTCACGTTCTCATAAAAATGCAAAAGTAGGAATATAGAGCTTTGAATATCTAAAAAACAAAATTATCACTAAGTATATCAGTTTAAAATGGTATGCATATTACTTTGAGCGGGCAAAGGGCTACCCTCTTCCTTCCCTCATAAACGGAGCGTTAATTAAAAAACAATTAGTTAAGTTTTACTTTTGCAAATTGGAACATATATATTTTTTTTAAGTTCAGCTTAAAATATTTACCGATAATAAAGTTTGCTCGAAAACGATTATATGGTGTTTAATTAACTAACACGGTTTGATAGAGCTGGAAAGAAAAATGAATTTAGAATTCACTTAAACCATTACTAAGGAAATATCAAATTAAAACATATTTCATCGGATTTATAGTATATTTAATGATGATGATTAGGACATAGCCATTAAATATGAGTTATATACAATCTTTTTTTCTACGTCAAATAACGAACCTATTTTAATTTTCGGTTTATTGTTCATGTCCAAAGGTCATTAATCATATAGATCAAATCAGAAAACACGGAGAATACAAAAATGCTGTGTAATTATTTACACATATACCGGGGAAAAGGAAAATAGTTTTATGATATTTCGTAGTTGTTTGAGAAATCCATTCCCAAACAAATTTATTTGTCTCACCATGTAACATGCGATGCCCCTGCATTCCAATCTCTCTGTGTGTTTATTATTTTTCTGAAAATCGACCACCACAAGTAGGCAAACCCTTAAAGTTTATATATTTTAACCCGTATTGATGATGGCTGTTGCCAGGTTTGGCTAACAATCCTCAAGATTCGGTGAAGTTTTTCGTGAGGTGAAAATCCCGCCTGTTCTTGGTTTCCACCGCTCTCTTGAAATGGCTGCCGTGCGTTAAGCATACAAAGTTGTAAAAATTCAAGAATTACCCCGTTCCCGTTGTCGTAAGTTAATAAGAGATTAACTTAGGACTCCGATTGTCTATACAAAGTTTGAAGGTTCATGAACCATCCCGTTCCCGTTGGCGTAAGTTAAGAGATTAACTTAGGACCTCGTTTGTGTAAGTTGTGCAACGATCCTATAAGTACTAAATCAACCCATACGAGTGTGCAGTAAGCTGAAACCACTAAGGTAACTAACGACTCAGTAAAGGTTGAATGGAGTCAGTGTGAAATCACATTAATTCGCTTTGGTAATTGTCAAGTGTGTGAGATATTATGTCAAGATAAGTCAATATTTTTCAAATCATTTCGACTGTACTAAAGACATCGTCTACTAGTGCAACCAGTTAACGCAATATAGGGAAATTTAGTGTGGGCGAATGCTCCGACGTAATGTATAGTTTATATATATGTATTATTTATCAAGCTTTTATTTAAGCATTTCGAATTTAGTTTTACATGATAGTTGCCCATATTTTGTTATCGCAGAGTTTTCCACCTAGTGTCCCCATTAACCAGCTGTGGGTTTTTACCACAATATCGGACCCAATTCTCTTTGGTCCCTTTTATTTTTATTTTTATTAAGGTTTCCTTCCTGGGATTGTTTACAATTCAAGCCAGCTGTTATATTTCAAGAACCACGCTCAATGGTTATTATTTTTTGCTGGGAAAGTACACACCGGCGAGTACGTCGCCAAGCAAGCCTATTTTCGGTCTTAACGTAAAAATAAAAGTTAGTATTCTTCGGTACGCGTTTAGTTACACAACCCTAGGTAGAGAGCTCTGCTTATTTCATATTTTTGCTGATATCGAATATTTCATTTACTTTTGTAATTTAGATTTTCAAGAATAAATCTTTAATTCTCTCCTGATGTTCGGCCCTGCCAAAACTGAAAGTATTTCAAATTCACGAGTAAATTAAAATAAGCGTATAATCTATCTCTAACGCTAAATTATTTTAATTTATTTACATCTATGAACACTGGTGCTAGTTTATATCACTATTTAGAGTAACTTAAAAAATATAAATTATTACATTATTGATAAGCCATTTGTATTTGTAGGTTGAATGAAAGGTGTGTGCCTGTGTATGTGATATCAGAATTTGCATGTTTTTAATATATAGGTGTACATTTGTTTGGTATTTGTATTATTTCTTGTTATGCTTAAATAAATACTGTATATGTAACTCCATCTCGTGGAGTTTTGCCACAAAATGTGTGCAAATTGTGATTTTTGGTGGCATAGCCCTCAATTTTTACAAGAATTTGATTCTGATTAACATCGCTAAACAATGATATTCAAGTGGAATAAGTCCCTGAAGAACAAAAAATCGCCCTAATATAAACTTTGTTAAGAAGTATGAATTTTGGAATGAAGTATTCAATCATTTTTCCAATTTTAGGTCCCTGCAAAGAACAGTTGCCTATATTTTGTGATTTGTTCACAACTTCTCAATCTCAGATAATACATTTACTGGCCCTCTTTCAATTACTGAATTGACTAACTCCCTGACATTGATTGTACAAATTCTGCTGGCTGAACATCTTTCTCAAGAAAATCAGGAATTAAATAGCGGTCGTCCTGTGGGGTGCCTACTCGTAGCATTACCAAATTGTGCCCTCTGCACGACTATGACAAGTCTCAGTTGTAAACTAACTACTTTTGTTGTTTTTTGTTATCAGTTTAAGTTTTGCAATTAACAAATTTGTCAATATTTAAAGTGATTCACTTGTTTATACTATTTAAAGGTGTACTCTAATGATTATCGTGATATTCGTGTTTTTAACTCCCTACCCGGTTATAATGTTAAAAAACAACATTGAACCCGATCATGTTCTTTTTGCTTTAAACTACGGTTTGAACCCCTTATTCATTGGTACGTATCTCTATTCTTTGTTCCTCAAAGACACAGAATTGTTGTATTCCGAATTATGTTTATTTGTTGTTTTTAAAGATGAAGTCTTAAGATGAAGTCTTAAGTATATTTGTGAAACCCATTCCCAAACAAGTTTATTTGTCTCACTCTGTAACATGCACTGCCCCTGCATTCCTATCTCTCCGCGTGTTTATTATTTTTCTGAAAATCGACCCCCAAAAGTTTATATATTTTAACCCGTATTGATGATGGTTGTTGCCAGGTTTGGCTAACAATCCTCAAGATTCGGTGAAGTTTTTCGTGAGGTGAAAATCCCGCCTGTTCTTGGTTCCCACCGCTCTCTTGAAATGGCTGCCGTGCGTTAAGCATCGTGTGGAGGTGCGATCCATACAAAGTTGTACAAATTCACGAATTATCCCGTTCCCGTTGTCGTAAGTTAATAAAAGATTAACTTAGGACCCCGATTGTCTATACAAAGTTTGAAGGTTCGTTAACTACCCTGTTTCCGTTGTCGTAAGTTAAGAGATTAACTCAGGACCCCGTTTGTGTAAGTTGTGCAACGATCTCATAAGTACTAAATCAACCCATACGAGTGTGCAGTAAGCTGAAACAACCAAAGTAACGAAGTAACTAACGAGTCAGTAAAGGTTGAATGGAGTCAGTGTGAAATCACATTAATTCACTTTGGTAATTGTCACGTGTGTGAGATATTAAGTCAAGATAATTCAAGATTTTTCAAATCATTTCAATTGTACTAATCAGTTGCAACCACTTAAGGCAATATAAGGACAATTGCCTTAATTTATTTACATCTATGAACACTGGTGTTAGTTTGTATCACTATTTACAGTAACATAAAACTATGAAATAACTATAAATTACTACTCCTACTACTACTACTATTCGACAATACTACACAGTAGTATTGTGGACATAGTATTAATTTAGCGAAAATTATTTACATGTGATATTGTGTGATATGTGAAAATTTAAAAAACATATTACTTTTATATCGGCAACTTAAGTAATAATATACTGAATCCCCTTATTAATAATGACAATAATAAACAGTTGAAATTATTTAAGCAATTGAATGCCGACCCCGAGGAAGGTTGTAACAACACTCAATACTTCTTAATCGGTGTTATACATGGAATAAGGTTGTAATCATCATTTCTGTTATACTAGTTTATGATTCCTTGGACTATTACGTCCAATAAACGTTTTTCGTGGGAATGAACAGGTCGGTTGCCGCGAATAAGGTTGTAACAACATTAAACATGGGAGAGGGAAGATGTGTTAATGTGAGTTCCTGTGAGAAAAACAGTTAAATAAAGGGCGAAAACGAAAAATAAATGAGTGAAAAGACAATGAGAGAAAAGTGTTACGAGTCTCGGGGAAGCAATATATTTCCAGAAAAGGTGCTATGATTCGATAACGTAAGTATTAAAAGGTTTTATGCAACGTCTTCATTTCACTTAGCTACGTCTTTTTGTGTTTCAGAATAGAATTTGTCGCTGCAAGTACGCTTGTGAAAAACTAAACTTAAAACAAAAACAAAACAGTTAGTATATGGATTTAGGCGATGTGAAACGACGATATGTAAGGAAGGCTCTTCCCGACGAAACGGTTATTTTTACATATTCTTTCCCAGTGGATGGTTCAAAACCAAGGGCATGTCAAAAACTATTTGCTCCATACTAAAAGTTAAGCCAAGACGTATGAGAACAAATTAAATTTCACGAGACACTAGCTGATCAAAGGGGAAAATACAGAAACATGCCACGTGCAACTTTGGAGGTAGTAAAAGAACTGTGAGAGCACATCGAATCTCTCCCAAAAGAAGTAAACCACTATTCTAGAAATAACAACGAAAAGCTTATTTTACATGCCAGATCTATCTATAACCAAAATATATTTACTTTTAAAGGCGCAATTCTCGAACCTTCGTTGCAGTGAAAACCTGTACAGAAATATTTTCACCTCAGAGTTGGCGCACCTAGATCGGACACTTGTGATAAATGCGATAAGTTATATGTTCAGGTCGTACGTGCTCAGTCTTATAACGAAATTCGCAAACTTGAAATCGAATGCCAGCTGCATCACGCAAAGGCAGAAAAAGCATATACTACTTTAAACGAGGATATAGATTTTGTCAAAAATAATCCCAACGTTATAGTTCTATATACAGATCTTCAACAGATACTATTCTGCTCAACTCTAAAACACTCCAATATGTTCTACCAACACCAATTTTTATGTGTCTATGGCCTGAAACTGTAGCAAATAGGGGCTCAGCCAAAACAAAATCCTGCTTATTAAAGTATATCACCACAAATTTTAAACCCATAGAGAAAATGGAAAGAAAACTGATTCTGTGGTCAGAACAATAACTGGCGAAGTATTGCATTATTTTGCATCTAATGAACACAAATTTTTGATAAGCGGATGCAGTTTCCTATCTTGCAATAGGGACTTTGCCTTCAATGAAGGTAAGAAAAAACAGCTACAATATATCATCCTAAAGATCAGATTGAAGATATTGCTAATACAAGACTATCTAAACCATTTCATGTGTGTTATATGGACAGAAACGATTTTAAAGATTTAACCATAGTTGAATCAGATTTATTGAAAAGCAAAACTCCAAGCTGTTCGATATAAAATGACCAGTGATGATCCCACAACTTTATGTCCTTGGACAATACATCTTTTGGCTAGAATGGTTGCTTACTACCAGTTGCTGTACGTATGTTGAAAGGCTTCTAGCGTTATATAAAAATCCCTTACCAGTGAAGAAGAACAAAAATAATAATTTAGTGGACATGCTGCCTATATTCCCAATGAAGAATACAGGGAATTTTATCTAATATTGCCAACAATAGAAAACTAAGACTTTTAAATGTACTCGTATTTTGCTTCATTTTTGTTTGTAATTTAATAAAGCAGTAAAGTTTATTTTCCATTGAGTCGTCATTTCTTGTCTTCTTGAAGATACTTGTTTTAATAAAAGCCTGTAAAGGTTGTCACCAACATATTTTGATGAATTTCAGTGAGGATACACCCTTATTCCACTAAATTACATATTACGTCGTAATTTATGACCTTAAATATTTATTTATAAAGATAAATACCATAATACCCTCACAAAAATCTATATATCTTTCACATTCAATACCAAAACCGACTCTCCTAGCTCCAAATTTTTGTCGTGAGCGAAAATAACGTTTCATCTAAACACAGGTTTTTGTTGATTGGATCCTTTTTCGGGACGGGCATTCAATTACCTAAAAATACAGTGATATTTAATATGATAAATTATTTCGGGAATTAAAGAGAAATTAGATATTCGCCAGCCAGTTTCTGGAAAGCAGGTAGCAGAAATAGTGGGTCAGTTTAACGAATGCACAGAAAAGTTCGTATGAAAAAAAAAACACCTAAGAGTTCTAAAAAGTAAAGGGTGTCCAATATCATGTGCATAGTATGCCATTTCGAAATGGAGCGGTACACCATTCAGCAACGCGTTCTTATCGTGCAAGTTTATTACGGAAGTAACAGATCAATTGTGACTACTGAAAGAAAATTGCGCCTTCGTTTCGGTCGGCATAATGCACCTGCTAACGACATCGCGAACAACGTTCGCTTGACAACATCGAGACGATACGTGCAAGTGTTGCTGAAGATAACACAATTTCCGTAAGACGCCGTGCACAACATATCAACCCAATAAAATCAATCTGAAAGACAATATCCGAGCCGTCATTGCAAGAATAGAACCACAGTATGCATGACCGTTATCGAAAACTTCGTCAAAAGGGTTTACTCCTGTCATCGAAGTCGAGGTGGACATTTAACTGATATTGGCTTCTATGTTTAATGGCACAGTTTCTAGAATAGAATTACTCAAAAATATTAAGATATTTTTATTTCCTTTTTATATTATAACAAAAATTATCGGCTACCTCTTAATTGGACACCCTTTATACACCTAAAAACCCTCCTCGTCAATTATAAAATCTCAAAAGTCCTCATCTTTTGAGTCCACATTTAGTACTTATTCTCTTATCTCTCCTGTCACTTATTAATTTTCTGTATCTTCCACCGATTCCTTCTAATACTATGAGTTCCGATTTAAGTATGTTTGGTGAAGGCTTTTGAATGTATGTATCAAGCCACTCATAAAAAAAAATCACTTTTTCCTCAAGGTGAAATAGGTTATTTCTTGAATGACTCGATGCATTATATAATACAACTAAAAACAGAGTTTCCAAATTTGATATCAGTTGATATTTCAGTATTTTTTCAAACATTTCCTAATCATATTATTATCATAGTTCGAACGAAAATTTTTTAGTTTGAAAAGAAGAACTTGCACGTAGAACAAATCCCGTTCAAGAACCGGCGCTGCGGCATGTATAATAGTGAATCGATTTCTCTTGCCACATCCCTTTTCTATTCGAAAATATCTAAGTTTGATCTAAAAATACCACTTTTCTAAATTTCTTTAAAAACTGGACACTGTGGCTGCTCACATAAAAAATCTTCGGTTACAGTGTTTGTTCTTATTAATTTTGGAAAAGATGCAAGTCGAATTTTCAATACACTTAATTTTTTAGAGAAATTTTCAAAACTGGAAGAATTCCTTTGAGTTTTGATCTATATAAATCGTAATCACATTTCGAACTTTCATTTTCATAGTTTCTCTCAAATCTTCAGTTTTTGACTTTCTTCGTTTGTACTACTTTTCAGTATTTTTCGGTATTATATTTTGCTTTTTCCATGCAAAATTTTCTGCACAATCCTTAAACTGATTTACAGTATTTTCGCTACTGTTTCCTGGATATTAGTTAGCAAATATCTACTTTCCTCATTCTCAAAACAATTTATCCTATATGTATTTTTTTGCTTGGGGATGCAAAAAACACAATATTTTTCCTTGTTATTCATATGTCACTTTAAATTGTCATAATTACAACACCGACATCTATAAAGAATGGAGAAACTCGCGACAGCCTTGTACTCCATTCCACTAGCTGCGCCAGTGCCACGAGCGAAAGAAGAGAGAACTAGACACGTTTTGAAGTCGAAACAAATGGGCGTAACCTGCATAACTTCAATAAATCGCTCATTCGCAAGAACAAAATCTCCCAATATTGAGATAATCCTTTTAAACAACCTTAAAACAGTTAATAAATATATTGAAATAGTGTCACATCTAGGTTTTAACTTCCAGCCGCTAGATGGAACTAGTGTCGTTATTCTTTCAACTTGAAATTCGAGTGTGCGCTTCGAGAACATCGACACAGTCAGTGTTGCTACGTTCTTTGTGAGCTGAATAGCACATACATTTTCGGAACACTGTATACCAAAAGGGTTCTATCGGTAAGTAACGAATGAATACATCATTTTAGGCAATAGTGACATATTTTGAATTATGTCGTTATTTAGTCGATAATTTTTCAAACATTATCCCTAAGTATTTTGGTGTATGCTATCACATTATGTCGCACATCCCATTCGAACCCGTCGTAACTCAAAAATTTTCATTTTTGTTATTATTACACATTCGGATAGATTTCTACTTATTTTACCTACCAACAAAACCCTGTGTTCAAATCTTAATTTTTGTCCCCGAGATGGCGCGAGCGGCGTTGCCGCAAAGTCAAGTCGGGACTCGCCGCCCGAAGGATACAGTGTTATTTAAGCTTGTGATCTGAACGCACGTGCAATAACGGACGATAGTGTCGTATGTCGAAAAATTTTCTGAACATTCAACTTTATGTAGTTTTTCCGAGAAATAGTGTCGCATTTCGAATTAAGATAATATTTCCCGAAAAAGTAAAGGTATGTGAAGATTTAATTTTCGTGGAATATTGTAGCATTTTGAATTACAATAGTTTTGTTCGCAAGAATGATTTCCGTACGCTATAAATCTTTATTGCAATAGTGTAATTTTTCGAATTGCTGCGTTACTCAGTTACTCTTGGGATACGTAGGTTGTGTCATTTCGAATTGTTACAGTTTTTTTGGGAATTTTTAGTGAGAATTTTCTCTTAATTTCGTCTTATCTAGTTAATTTCCGCGGGCTAAAATACTTTTTTTTAGAATGTTTCCCAAATCAAGTGTCAACTCAAGAACTGAAAGAATAATGAGAGCTGCCAAGTGGCAAAATAGCATCTTGTCGCCACGTGCTAACGCAACATCATCTCAAGTGCTAAAAGAGTTACCTGTCAGTCCAGTTGAACACAATGTATTTTCTCCATTGGAAAATAAGTTACTTAATCCAGCAGTTTTCACACAAGAAACACAAGATTGGACAATTCGCCACTCTTCCATTACAATCAGATGTTAGTACTACAGAAAAATCAATTTTACAACTAAACCAGAGTTCTTCTCTAACTGTAGAACCTCAAATTAGTCTGCATTTGTCTCCAGTTGAGGTAGTTGGGCAACCGGCTTCCTTGCAAAGTAATATCTTGAACATGATACAGACTAAAGAAAACACAGAAATTGCTGACCCACAGATCCTTACAAAGTATTATCTTGGATATGCTTCAAAATAAAAAAAAAAACATGGAAGTTTCCATGGAATCAGAATTCAGTGAAGATTGCGATGATAGTATCAAAGATCCAAACTTCAGCAGTAAATCGTCATCCAGTTCATCATCTTCCAGTTCATCATCTTCAACATCCTCAAGTTGCTCGTCATGTTCTTCAGCTTTAATTAACAAAGCGTTGACTTCTGGACGACAAATTGATGCAAATAAAATATCCCCTTCAGAAGTTGGAAAAATGGGATAAGCATGAAGAAGAAGGAAATAAAATACAAAATACCGGTGAAGTTCAAATACAAAAGCTTGCAACAGATACAATTCTTGCAAACACTGAAGTAAATGAGAAAAAGAAAACGAGAAAGCGACTCAGAAATGAAAATCAATGGCAAAAAAATAAATTGAAAATGCTACGAAATGAAGCAAGGAATATGTGACTCCCGGAAGTAAAAAAGTAAAACTTAAAGAGGCATGTAAAGATAAGTGTGTGCACAAGTGCTCTTCAAAAATAAATGATACCAGATCTCTAAGCTCTGGTCCTATCTACGTGCCTGATCAGTTCATAACTCTTATTAGAACTGCAAAAAAAAAGAAAATCCATTTTATGTGTCCGAATTAACACACGATGATTTTTATAACGTAAAACAGTTGCTGTCAGACATGGGTCTAAATTTTAATACTGATACTGATGGCGAAACAATTAAATTGTCGTTAATAATTTAAAAGTCGTTAAGGTAGAAAAGGAACAACCTTTTCTATTTTTCTACAAAAACTCGTATTCCGAACATGCCTGGAAATCTATGGACATCTGAAATAATGTCAAACCAAAAAAGGTTACCAGGACGAATCCTCAAACTTCAACATTAAAGCCACAACTGCAGAAACATATAAATGTAAACTGCAGCTGAACGAGAACAAGAAAGCGGATTTGAAATACTTGTTAGACAAGAGTTTCATCCCAAAATATTACAGAAGTTTTTACGAATCTTTATTTTAAATTTGAAGAAAATAAGTTTTGTTTTTCAAAAATACACGATTTTGTATAATAATACTAAAATCTTGTTACACTTAAGATTTACATTTCATTAATAAGTTGTTAAATAAATATTTTCTTATTCGCTGTTAGTTTTATTACAAGTACTAGCAAAAACCGAACATAAAATTATAAGAATAATGACTTATTTCTCGGAATTATATCACAGAAACAAGAGGGAACATTCGAGAAAAAGAAAAAAAAAATTTTTTTACTATATTTTCTATTGATAGAAGATATTTCTATATTTAAAATAATTTTGTGTTTTGTTTGTTAAATTTTTAAAAATATATATTTTGCATAACTGAAAGAACTACGAGTAAGGACAAAAACGAATTACAAAATTTTGTTTTGCTTCTCCTGTAAAATTATAACATTTTGCCTTACAACGGTTTCGATGGGGATGTGCGATGTGTCACTATGGCTGATATATTTAAAAAATGTTGTCTAGAAATCTTTTATGCATTAGTGTTACATTTCGTTTTATGTCTTTATATCATAAAAACAACAATTTTTGTTTGTGATATTTTGTCTTGTGCCATTGTTAAATTTATTACACGTACCTGTGTATACAATATAATAGTTTTTTAATGGTATTATGTGACGATTTTTAGGTGTTTGAACCTAATATTATAAACTTTTTTAAGAAATGTTTTCAAGTCGGTTGAAACGTATAATGAGCAATGCCGAGGCAGGCGTCTGTGAAGAAAAGATAGGCAATGAATCTCGCGTTTCTTTAAAAGGTTTGGCAATTTTAATATTTATTTTCAATAGCAATTTGTGGCGAGATATTTTAAATTTGCAGGACATCCAAAAAAACATATGCAACTTAACGAATCTAAAGCAGCGTCGCGTCGTCCTGTTTATCTGTCATTAGCAAATGGGGCATTAAAGGAAACCTATCTCCAAATCACCAAGAAATGGGTACTTCATTTGTTTCTGTCCTTTCCAACGGTTTCTTTGTTTTGTATATTTTAGATGAATATTTGAAATATTCTTAATTTCAAAACATAAGACCACCTCGTAAAACAGAAAATACCCCATATTATTATATTTTTAACATTAATTATTTGTGATTCTGTTTTAAAATTTCAGAAAATACAAACGTTCTTTTGGAAGTTAATGGCACCAAGTCTGGAAGAGGAACGTTAATTCCGTCGCCTTCTATTTCCGCTACCATTAATTTAGAAATTAAAACTGACACCCTTAAAGTAATATATCGAAGAGAAATTATTTCGCAGTGCTGCAGAATAAAACAGTAAGTTATTATTCTTTAAGCTGATATCATTTTTATTTCGATTTGTAAATAATTTTGATAATACTTTTAATTTTCAGATAGCTTCGAAGTTGCCTTAGAACCTCGCTTAACTAAACCTCCTAGTAAGGGTACTTTAGGGAATGAAATTGAGACTGTTGAAGAGTTCACCAATAACTGTCTATGTCCAAGTTACCAAAAGAAAATTAACAATGACTCTCCTATTCTTTCTAAAGGCATGTTTTGTGTTTTGTACATTTTAAATAATTGTTATGTTTAGAGTGGACGTAGTTTCAGAACATAGCATTAAATTGTCTAATTTAGGAAGTACCACTTGTTTCAATACATTTGTAATTGTGTTGTAAATTTCCAGAAAAACATTTTATTTGCGTTGTAGCAAATTTTGATAATATTTTGTTATTTTCCGAAAACTCAGATATTACCTATTCTTCTGACACTATAGATATTTTAGAAAATGAAATTGACACACTTAAAGAGTTCACTAATAATAGCCAAGGTCCAAATTACCAAGAGAAAATGATGGCTCTCCTGTTAATTTCAAAGGCATGTTTGTTATTTCTTGTAAATTGTATACAGACTGTTTTAAAACATCCTGATTGCAGGTAACAGAATCATTCCATCAGCATTCACGCAAGTGAATTTGAATTCAATGACCATTGCGATGACTCTGTGAAAGATGCAGACTATATAAACGAGTCTTTCAGCTCCTCGACATCTAGTTCCGGTTCTACATGTTCTACATCTAGTTGTGATCCTGAGACACGCGAGACAGAAGATGCAGTTTAAAATAGATAGAAGAATTCTAAGGTGTGAGGCCAGAAAAGGAAGCTAGGACCAGAAAATTGGAAGTAAATTTTGGCAAAGAAATTAAGAAATAATAGAGAGGCATATACCAACACTAAAAGTAAAAGACCTGTCTTAAAAGACAGTTACAACCGCCCTGTGATGAAAGATGAAAATTAAAATGTTTTAATAAAATCTCTGAGGAAGAACGTACTAACCTTTTAAAAATGTATTGAGCTTTGGAGTGTACAACGACAACGCGACTTTATTAGTGCATGTATGACAACTGTTAAACCGAAATATAGATATACCAGGGAAGGCAGTACTAGACGACCCAATAATGCCTTTTATTTTGGTGTTAAAGATAAGCGAATTCGTATTTGCAATTTTTTTTCAAGAATACTTTGTGTTTAATGATGGTCCTATCAAGGCAGTACTGAGCAAAAGAGACCTAAATCATCCACAATTTGTTCAAGAAGATCTACATGGAAAACATAGAAACCACCTTAAACTTGACGAGGAGATTAAAACAAAGTATAAGACAGCACATCGATTCAGTACCTCGGATCCCAAGTCATTATTGTCGCTCAAATGCAAACCGAGAATTTATTGAGGGTGGATTAGCGATGGCGGATTTATATAGATCCTATAAACATTTACGACAAGAAGCTCAGAAGGCTGCTGGAAATTATGTTTTGTACCATAAAATTTTTAATGAAGAGTACAACATTTCCTTTTTCACACCGAAAAAGGATCAATGTGAGTTTTGCGTTTCTTACCAAAACGCAAGTGAGACTGATAGAGAAACAATAAAAGATAAACTCGAAAAACATTTGTAGCAGAAGGAATTGTCACGTATTAAAAAACAAAAGGATAAAGAATCTGAAACGTCTGTAGCGGTGTATAATCTTCAAGCAGTGCTGCCTTGTCCGATTTCAAAGTTAAACGTCTTTAATTTCACAGTTTATGGCATTAAAACTAAGGCAGTTGTTTGTTATGTATGAAATGAAGCGCAAGGAATCGAGGGGCCAATGAGATTGGTTTATGCGCATTAACTACTTGGAAGATTTAAATAATGCCTTTGCCAAGGAAACCGAAGATATTTTCTTTTCCGATTGATTCTATGTATGCCTATGCTGTGAGAAATTTGCAAAATATCAAGAGCATAACTCATAAATATCTACTAACTGGGCATACCTAAAATGAGGGGGATAATGCTCATTTCCTCATTGAAAGGAATGTAAAAAATATTTAAAGTCCGGACCGATCTGTATGCCTGAACAATAGGTCGCCCTTATTAGTACAGCAAAAAAAAAAAACTGGCACCTCTTATAACGTACAAGAACTCTCACATGAAGACTTTTTTGATTTAAAACATTTAGCAAATTCAACAGGTTTCGGTACTTTGCCCAAATCAATTAAACTTTCTAAGGTTCAGATATTTAAAATTGAAAAAAACAACCCATACACACTCTTTTTCAAGAAAACATTTGATCGGGAAGAATTTGAATCAATAAAGCTTGATAAAGGCAGAAGCTCCAGAGGAAAGGGCACAGGCTTAAGTTGCTTAATAAAGGCGTATAAAAATAAACTTGGCATCACTGAAAATAAGAAAAGGAACAACGATTCCAAAGTGTTATAAAGACTATTACTTTATTTTTGATGAATTTCTTGCTATGTTTTCCGTTTTTTTTAGGTAGTAAGGGATAAAGTTCTTTTGTGTTTTTATCAACTTTTTTTATTTTCTGATTGATTTTTGATAGTAGGAGCATTTTTTGCTCTGTATTAATAAAACTTATATTCAGCACTTTGTTTTAAGTTGAAATTTCTTTTCAGATTTATGAGAAACAATCACACAAACACAAAGTAGGTAAAAAATGGAACAAAACATGATTTGTTTTTCAGCCGACAATAAATTATGATAAAGCGTACTCCAAGATGCCCTAAACTTTATATTTTGACAAGTTGAATGAAAATAAAATTATATTTATCTCTAAAAGTAGCTATAAAGCAAATAAGAATGTTAAAAACCCGTTTCATGAAAAACTACGTTTTTTGCAATGTGTCACTGTTCTTCGACACTGGTACAAAAATATATTTAATTTGTATTAATCATTTAATAAATCGAGTGCTTAAGAACCACAGTGTAAAATTACAATCCACACTCCACCATATGGTCCCAGAGCCCGATTACTGAAGAAAATTCGGGGATGCTGATGTCGGTGCGAAGTTAAGGTGGTGTCGTCATGGCCGAGCAAACATAAAGTGAGTCTTTTCCAATTTTAATTTGTGTTCCTAATAAATCTATTCTGAGAAAAGAGATTGTCTGCGCTTGAACAGAAACTAAGTATTGTATGAGTTTATTTATCGCAAAATAATGGTACATTGAGGCATTCTTTTCTAGGAAAAGGTGCAGTGGGGTAAGTGCGTTAAGTAGCCGTATTTATACACAAATCAGAGTAATTACAGTTTTCTGCGTTAAAAAATCCTTAAAAGTCCAATTGAAAATTTATTTAATAGATGGCGCCTTCAAAATACATTCCAATTCGTTTAAAGCCGTCAGTTACAGTACGCTTGCTGATGAGAGTAGAGATCAAGTTTGGCGTCGTAGAATCAGCTCTTGAAGATGTTGAAGATGTTAAAGCAGTAAGGCCTACTCCATTCCTTTAAATACATTGTTAGATCATATTAAAGGTAGAAGAGGTGTTATATCTGACTTATTGGGAAGAACCACGGCTATTTCAATGGAGAGTGAGAAACGACTGGCTAAGTGCCTCTTGACCATGGAAAAATATGGATTTGGTTTATCAAGAAAGGGGAATCTTCAGTTAGTTGGGCAGTCTGTGAGATCGAATAATATTAAAACCCCATTTAAAAATTGTACGCCAGGTGAAGACTGGTTTCTTGGTTATGCCAGAAGGCAAAAATTGAAAAATGAAACCACAAAATGTCGAAGTCTCCTGAAAAAAAAATTGCGATCCATTTGTTATTGGTGCATACTTTGACCTATTCGAAATTACCGTCAAGAAATTGGAACTGGAAAACCGGCCAGATCGAATTTGGAATCTGGACGAAACTAGCTTCTGCACCGACCCCTCCAAAACAAAAATTGTCGGAGGCAAAAACTTACCATGCACTAGCAGCACTCCTGGCAAAGAGAACATTACTGTTTTGCTGCAGGCGAAAAGGTTCCCGCTTTTAATAATCTTTAAAGGGAAAAATATTTGGGACCAGTGGCAAGCACCAGAAAATACTGGGTACCCAGAGACCACCTATACTGCAACTATTAATGGCTGAAAACGGCTATGCTCGAAAGCTAGTTCGAAAAGAGCTTTTTGAAAGCTATTGGTGAAGAACGCCCAGTTCTTTTAATTTATGATGGCCATTCTACCCATCTTAACATAAAATTAATAGAGGTAGCGTCGCAAAATGAAGTAACTATTTTAAAACTACCTTCCCACACGAGCCATTTATTGCAACCAATGGATCTCAGTGTTTTTAAACCTTTAGACATTTTGGGACCAAGAGCTTGGTAGAGAAAACATTTCGGAATTAAACTCTCCAAAAAAGAGTCTTCGAGGATCATAGGAGAATTATGGAAAAAACCTGGACAAAGATGTTTTAAAAAGTGGGTTTAAAAAAGCTGAGATATATCCATTTTCAAAAAGTGTAGTCGCAGAATCAATGTATGATCCAAGAAGTCTTAAAAGATAAAAAGAACATGAAAAAATATACAAGAGAACAAGAAGGTAAATTCCACTGAAACAATCCTTGAGGATCCGATTGCGCTAATTGAAGAGGCCAGTGCAAACCCCATAATCTTTGTAGATAGTGTTGCAGATATCCCCTCGAGCGCAAAAATGCCGCACGATCCTGAAAATCCCATAGCAAGGGAAAAATCTACCTGCAATTGAAGGTAACCTATGTGAGCCTGAAGAGGATAATGACGTAGCCGCACCTTCAACCAAAAATACTCCAGAAAGCAATCTTGCTTAGAAACCGCAACCACTTTTGAAGAGCTTATTTTAAAGACACTTGAAGTAACAACCCAAACATTTAATAATAAGAAAAGACGGCGTGTCCCAGGTGCAGAAGTCATTACTGCCGAAGATGCGCGAAAAAGAATACAACAGGACAAACAAGTAGAACTAAAAAATAAGAATGGAAAATGTATTTCAAGAAAAGGGAAAAACACGCATCACATAACGTAGGCCTAGGAGTTAATATCGACAGTGATAGTGATGTCCCCGTAATTGCGGAGGTAGGCTTGTGCAAAAAGGATGACAAAAGAATCTTAAAAAAGAAGGAATAAATTGTACAAAAGTAAGTTTAGTGACAGTTCATGTGACAGCGACATTCCACTAGGTGCTTTACCTTCATCCTCTAACAAAGTAAACAAAAATCTATGCTCAATTTGTTTGCGCGACTTTAATTATTATAAATACGTAAAGGAGTGGATTCGTTGTATAAATTGCATGAAATGGGTGTGCGGTATATGAAATAAAGGCTCCTGTAATCCGTATTATGGGTGCCAACGTTGCGAAGATGATGACTAGGTTAAAATATATTTGTAAACCCTATTTAATTCAAAGATATTTTTGTTGTATCTTCTTATAATAAACATTATGATTTTGTTCTGTATTCGTTGATGTTTTTAGCATTTTCTATAATAAACTGCTTTCTTATAATCAAATAATGTAATTTGTAGCTGTCAAAGGTATATTAAAATATTAACTAACTCTTATTGTCGCTTTTACCAACGCGATTTTAATTAAGCCTTAATATCAAAAACTGTTGCTAAATCTTTGACAATTCTGGTCATATTTTCAAATTGATTTGTTTCAAACCAAAACAAAATATATGCATGCGGTAAAAAGTAGGTGTAAGTAAATATGTTGAAAATTGCGCTCTTGCCCCAGAATTGATCATACAGGCGAGCAATACGTCTTAAAATGCCATATACGCTATTGCCCCGTTATAGCGGGAAAGTGCGTACCCCTGACCAAATAGAAAATTTTCAGTTGCTGTATGTGAAATAATTCATGACTTACTCCAAAGCACATAAAATACATGCAGCCTAGACTGGTAAATATTGGGCATACTATGGAATAACTGTAATTTTATTGAATATTTAAAAATTATCTTTAAAAGTCAAACATACAAAAAACGGGCAGCACTTACCCGACGGCACCTTATTGTTCTCCAAGAACAAAATCTTGGGTATTTTTTATTGTGTTTCTAAATTGGGAACGTTTAACTTTGAATTTTATGAAAGAACTAGAACAAAGTCTCGTATTGTTTTTAGGGATCAGATTTTAGGTTTTATTCAAAACAATCGTTTACGTTCAACGCGATTTTCTTGCTTTTTTTTGTTTGCGGTAATGACCGAGCCTGTTGGCTGCAATCAGGAATAATTGACCTATGACCGTATAGAAATCAACCCAACTCCCTATGTTCTACCACAGCCTAATGGTGAGTGTGGTTCTACATATGCGCAAGCTAGTTTGGAGGTTATGTTTATTAAAATAAAGGACGTTTCATCGCTTGAATGGTATTTTTGATTTAAATAAAAATATTCTACGAATATGTTGCTAAACAAAATTATACTGTTATCAAATATCACGAAAATGGAGTCGTCGCCTTTATTTTTAATGTTTAATGTTATTTACTAATAATCTCGCCAATAAAAATTTACAATGAATTATTATTAACATATTAATTTCTGTTGTAGAAGAATCTATGTTTGTACAGTGTGTGCTACACAATTTACTAAATCGAGCAATTTAAGTAGACACATAAAAAATCAACAACATCTTGGAAAAGCTCCTCTAAAATGTTCATTATGCAAAAGCAAATAGGTTACCTTAAGAATGAAAATTGGAAAGGCAAAACCTACATGCTGTGCTACTTAAAATGAAAAAATCAAACATAAGTTCACTACCTAATTATTTTTCTTCCTCAGAAGTGCAAATCCTTAGAATATAATAGAATATAATTGAAAACTCTTTTCTTTAATACAAAATATAATAAAGTAACTAAAGTGCTTCAACAAATAATTATGTACATATAAAAAATAAGTTTTTTACAATATCCCCTTTTACCCTTCAAGATAATCTTTTATACAGGTAGGTTCCAAATTAATAAGCAACTTTGTTACTTCAATTTAATTTTTTAGTCTATTGAATATTATAATTCATTTGGAAGTTTATGGAATAGATTTATACACGTGTGAGCAAGATTTCGCTCAGATTGGGAAGTTCATATTTTGAGTTCGTGTATCATATGCAAAATTTGTATTACTTCCTGTGAATAAATATTTATGTTTATGTAGAAATATTAAATATTCAAACAAATAAAGGCCATGTACTGTACAGACTCGTTTTTCTCTGAAAATTACCCTACATGAATGTTGATAACCAATTTTATCGATATTATAATATCAGATCAAGCTAATTTTTCTTCATATAATAAAGACTTTTTATTTATAACTAAGGTATTATACTCTTTTTGTGTGTCATAATATACTTCCCTATAAATACTGAGGATTATATGTACTTAAAACTAACAAGCCATCTAATCTATTTTTATATACTTCTATTGTTGGATGATTATACACTTTATTTTTGTTACCCTCTTACTTAACATAAGTTTTAATGGGAAACACTACGGCTACAATCGTAGACCGCCCCATTTTGAACAGTGGTGCCGCTTCGGTTTTTTGTTAAACCTGGAGGTCCGTCCCAAAAGCAGTTGTTATCATATGTTGTTATTAAGCCACTCTATCTGATCAGTGTTCCAGTTGCGTTTGATTTGCGTAGACGTGAATTTTATTGACGCGTAAACAAGGCTGGTCTATGTATGTAGACCACGTGAGCATTCACGTAAGATTTTACCGCTGAAGGGCTGCCGTTATTTTTATTGTTTTGTTGAGTATAGGTCATTATTGGTTAATTATTTTAATACATGTGTGTAGTAAATATAATACACTTTAGGAAACACTATATCTGACCCTACAAAAAGACGTGTCGAGAGATCAAGTATGGGCGAGGTGGTTTGAAGAGGCGTCAAGCGGAGACGCGAGCCCTATAGGCGAGTCCGATGAAGATGAGATCGATGCAACTGAGAGAAGTGACCACGAAACAGAATCCGAACTAGAAGTATCGAACCAAGAAATCTTAGCAGACAATTCAAGTGAATCCCCTATTTCAAGTTTTTATCTTGGGAAAGACAAAGTGACTTGGTGAAAAAAGACTAGGCCTAATTTACAAGTTCGTGTCCGTTCTCACAACATAATTAAAGTTTGGGTAAAGTTATTTGTAAATGAAACTGTTATTAGAATAGTAACCGTTTCAACAAACGTTTATATTCGAAAAGACCAAACCAATTCCAAAGGAATCAAGATGCTAGGCTAACTAACGAGAGTGAAATAAATGCTTTTATTGGTATTTTATTCTTGATTGGAACTTTGAGAAGCTCAAGAAAAAATTTACACAAAAGAGATTGACAAATTAGCTCCAATTAGAGAAATTTTCAGAATAACTTTATTGCCAGTGAGTTTCTAACAGTAGATGGACAATTATTAGCTTTCAGAGGACGTTGTGGGTTCAAACAAATTATACCAACTAAGCCAGCCAAATATGGCATAAAAATGTTCGCGCTAGTAGATGCTAAAACGGCATACACTCGCAATTCGGAAATATATGTGGGAACACAACTCGAAGGTCCCTACAAATTGAGTAATAGTGCCGAAGAAATGACTCTTGGGTACTAACCGTAATATTACTGGAGACAATTGGTTCAGCAGTATATCACTATTAAAAAATTTACTAAATAATGCCGACATGTATTGGTACTGTAAGGAAAAACAAGCGTGAGGTCCCTCAGAGTTTCTGCCTTTCAAAAATCGCGAAGAAAATTCGTCTCTATTTTGTTTTCAAGAAGATTGTACCATGGTGTCTTACTGCCCCAAGAGAAACAAGTCGGTGGTATTAAGATCCTCAATGCACCATGATAACGCAATAGATGAAGAAACTGGAGAGACCATGAAGCCAAAAAAATAACTGAATACAACCGCAGCTAAATGGGTGTAGATCTGGTGGATTAGTTATGCCAAAGTAACAATGTTGCAAGGAATACGCATCGATGGTCCAGGGTGGTATTTTTTGATCTGCTGAATATTTCTGGCATAAATGACCTTTGCGTACATAAGACAAACCATCCACAAGACAAAATTAGGCGCAGCGAGTTTCTGCAAAAGTGTGCAGTGTATATCT